>NDXB01017222.1:0-12689 GCA_002631895.1 Agapornis roseicollis | reverse complement strand
TTTTTTTTTTTTTTTTTTTTTTTTCATCTAAGCAAGACATAAGACAGTCTCAGAAACACAACACTAAACCAGCCTTTTACATTCTGATATATCCCAGCACGTGTCATTTCCCCCTCCTTCGCTTTAAAGATAATTTTGGAGGTTAATGAACTTAAATGTAATGTTTTAAAATAATCACTAGAGAGAACAGAAAAAAAATCAAGCAGCTCCCTAGACTAGGAGGAAATGTTTGATCCTAGACTCCCAGGCTCATTTAAATTCACTACTGTAAGTCCATCACTTTCAACTATTGATCTATGATAAGACATTTTTATTAATTTTTCCTTAGAAAAATTCACTAACATTGAAGAAGATTCATCATGTGATGGGAAGGGCTCCTTAATTTGACTGATTAGGTCAATTTACTTAGGCTTTCCTAAAAAGTAAAAGGATGCACTATAAATCTTGGACTTCATCTCTGAAATGTTTAATCAATTCCTGGCAATTAATCCATATCTTGCTTTCTTAGACTGACATATATCATGCAGTGCTCTTTACAAGGACCACTTGTATCTGTGCGTTTTGTTTTCTACTCCAGCTGTGACAAATTCAATTAGGTAATGTCTCCCTTATTCCCTTGCCACTGCTATGCGTGCTGCGATCATGTATTGGTAGGAGGAGTTCCTATGTATCTCTTATTCCTCTGGCAGGTGGGTGAGACAGGACAATGGCTACATGGATCTTGGCCTGAGGAGGTGTCCTGTCACTTTGCATCTTCCTATGCAGTCTATTAAGGTGGCAATACACGCACACTGCCTGACATTTAGCAAATATATCCTAGAAGAGTAAAGGTTGAGGAGAACAACTGTTGTTTCTTGAGGAAAGGCTGATATTTTGGGTTTTGGCGGGTTGGTTGGTGTCGTGGTTTAAACCCAATTTCTACTCCCCCTCCTCCTTCTTTCCTCCCCCACTCCTTCCTCCCCACTCCGAGAGGGATGGGGAGGAGAATCGAAGGAATGCAACTCCCACAGGTTGAGATAAGAACAGCCCAGTAACCAAGGTATAACACAAATCACTGCTGCTACCACCAATAATAATAACAATAAAAAAATAACAAGGGAAGAGAGTACGACACCACCCGCCAAAATGAGGCCAACCAGGAAGTGAAGAGTCCTTCTGGGTAACTTCCCATTACCTCCCTGGGCATGACGTGCTGTGGTATGGAATACCTCTTTGGCTAGCTTGGGTCAGGTGTCCTGTCCCTGCTTCCCTCCGGCCTTCTCTCCTCCCTGGCAGAGCATGAGACTCAGAAAGTCCTTGGTCAGAATAAGCATTACTTAGCAACAACAACAAGAAAACAAAACAACTGGTATTATGAGCTATGTTCCAGGGAGAGTCAAAACATAAAAACTGCATCAGCTACTAAGAAGGAGAAAAACTGACTGCTACTGCTAGACCCAGGACAGTTGGTTAGTTTGTTGGTTGAATTTTTTTCATGGGACATATGGCAAAGCCAAAATTTAGCTTTTTCCATGCCATCTTTGCAACCACAAGCTGTAAAAAATACCTTTTGTGTCTTTTCACAATTACATTAGACTGCAAAGAGAGTCTTGCTTGAAAAACTGCTGCAAAATCTGACAGGCTGAAGTTAATTATGACTGTCAAGACATTAAGACACAGGGGTATAACAAGTTTTCTCCCCTCCTGTAGTTTCCAGACAGGATTGAAAATAGTCCGAGGTTTTAATTAATTCATTAATTAATTCCCTTTTTGAAACATTAGCTCATTAGGGTTCAGATTTCTGAACTCTCGGGTTTCCCTCAGGTCCCAGAACACCAAGTAACATTCCTGATGTTCTTGAGATTGCTTCAGAGGTGTGGGTCACGCCACATAAGGAAATGCATATCTATGCTTTTATAAGCTATAATGATTGCTTTGAAATCAACTGATTAAGGTGCTACATGGATGGTGTTAGATGAAATGATTGTAGTCCTCTGCCTGTTCCTTGAGCAACAGGATCAAATACAGGTTTTTGCAGGTAGGCAAGCAGCATGACTTGTTTCAGTGGAGTTTTTACTTTTCTCTGTTCCCACTGGTGACCCAGTGTAACAAGTTTCAAGGCATAATGCATACTTATTATAGGAGGGTTTTCTTGTTACCACTTCTTAGTTTTGTTTGACAGATGGGAATGAAATAATTTGTTTGCATTTGAAGATTCAGTTTTTGTGCTACTGCAGAGCTCTGTAGTGGTTTATTGTAATTTTGCTTATTGATGTTCATTTGCTGCAGTAACTGAGATGCATCTGAAATGCATGAGATGGAATTCAGTATACATAAATTCTGCTTTTCTTGTGATTTTTTAGAAATCAAACTTTGTGTGTCACCCAAGTCCCTGCTCCCAGCCTTTGATCTTGTCTTTGTGATTCAAACCTTTGAATTGTACCCATGTGAGTGATACCTAGGAATCTTATAAGTTTCCCACTGTGGATAACCTCTTTAGCCAGTGACTAAATCTGGGAAAAAATAATGAGCCAGGAAGATGTTAGTTGCATTTGTTTCTTAGGTTTGGGGTTTTGGCTTTTTTTTTTTAATCTTTTCAGAACATACCTAGTAGGTTGTTGAATGTTATGCCTCACAAATTCCTTAGCCAGCTGGATAAATTGTGGAATAATATCAAGAATAAAGAATATTGAATAGTTTATTGTAAAAAGTAAAATTTGTCAAATAAATTATTCTGTGATATTATCTGACAGCTGTAACTGTGGGGCTTAATTAATGAATGTATGCAAAGCACTTTAATATTCAGTTTATGAAAAGGATTATTTGACAAAGTTGCATTCAGGAGTAGGGGCCTGAATCTAAGGAGTCTAAGGAATCTAAGATGTCCTTTACAGTAGTGTCATCTAAAAAATTATCATCTACAATACATTATAGCCACTGTCAGCTCTTACCAGCATATTGCACATGTTGATTTTCTATTATTTGTACTACAAAGAAAAATCTTAAAGATATTATATATCACTGATATTAGATATCCATTGTTGGTGGATATGAGCTTTTGGTCTTGTCTACCAAATAGACATAATGTGGCCTGAAAGGCTTTGGATTTTGCTTGAGTATTGAAAGAGAGTTTTCCTTTATCCCTCAGCCCTGTTTTTGTGTACACTGCTCACATCCTCGAAAAGGGTACAATTAACTAACTAAATTTCTTCACTTCCAAATTCCCTCTAGTTCATGCAGATACCTCACGTACATCCTCTTCAAAACAAATCCTGCAGTTTTTATTGCCCTGAAGAAGCACAAGAAAAATTGTCTGCAGAATCCTCTGAATTCAACTGAAATTCTCTCAAAAAACTACATAGTGTTTTTAGACCAAACTCTAAAATAGTCTTCCATTCACATGGAATTCTGTTCCTTGTCCACTCTGGCATTAATGATTCTTTTTGGTGAAGGCCCCAGTGGAGATGTCAAAGCCTGAACTAGTATGGATTTTAGTTTATTTTTCCAACTTCTATTCAATACAAAAATTTTACCAGTTCAGAATCAATACACAATCCTAGAGTATGATTGTTTGCCATTGTGTATTACTCACTTAGATAAGGCTTGAAAATTTGATGCTAATTCTTGTGGCATCCTCTTAAGTGCTCTGTTCACCCAGAAGCTCTAAAATAAATCATGTTTCTATGAATTTACTGGGAAGGTTTTTGATTTGCATTTTTCTTTGCAAAATGTGTCACTTGCTTCTGAAACTGCATGTATATGTGATGCAAAAATTACTCTGGCAATCACAGATTTTAATTAACAGAAGAAAAAGCAGGTGCATAAGAACTCTGAAACATCTTCATCTATTAGCAGCTATTGTTCTGATCATATCAATAGCTTTCTCTTTTGAATGTCTGGAACACTTTTTCCTAAAGTTGTTTTCTTCTTTTTATTGCATTCATTATGCCGACTTATCTTAGCAGTTACAGAGAAATAATCACATTTTTGCCTTTTTATTTTCTCCAAGCTGCTTCCTTGAACTGCATTCTCAGGGTACAGTGAGGTTGTAGTAATGGCAATTGCAAAGAAGAGTGCTTTATGCAGAAGTTTTACTCTTGCTAAACAAACACTGACATTGAAATGATTCCCAGTTAATTATGAATATGTATGGCCCCCAAATGGTCACTTGGATTAAATGTAAAAAAAAAAACAAAACCAAAACCCAAACAAATTCCTATGGTCCAGAAATTAATCCTGGTATCTGGTTTTCTTATGAAGTATGGGGTCAGAGCTCTCAGAAATTTCCCAAAGCCCATGTATCTGCTTCAAATAGTGTGAATGCAGTTCTCTGTGTGTTTTCAGCTTCCAGCTATCAGACTGGGATATAGAGTAGCACTTGGTCTCCTTATCAAGATTATCTGTTTTGCACTTTATTTGAAAAAATGAAAAGCTCCTGGGACAGGCCTCTTTCCTTCTTTTCGCCTTCAAAGACAATCGAAGTCCACCCTTGAGTTAGGAAGACATTGATTCTCAGAGGCCATGTCCAGTCAAGATGCTCTGATACCAATGACTTGCTGTATGAGAAAGGCACTGCAGCAGTTTGCAATTTATGGTATTCAATAACGTTCAGCCAATCACATAGCCTTGGGAAGGTCTTTTCACTTTACTAGTGAAATAGCACAGTGATGTTTTTTTGCAGTGCAATAGGAAAATAAATGATAGAAGTATTATGTAGAGTGATAAAAAAAAACCAAGAACAACACCTCCCCCAGTCCACTAACAACAAAACCCATGGCAAATCAGAAACAAACATATGGATTGTTCTCATTAAGGAGAAGGAGACTGCTTGAAGCCCCCTTTCTTCTAATTTCTTATTTTTACCTCTGCTTTTACTTTATCCTTGTCCTTCTCACTGATTTCCTTAAGATTTTTTCTTCTGGAGTAATTTTTGAAGACTGCTGGCAGCACAGAGGCTTTATCCTTTAGAAGTCATGTGCAACTATATCTGCAATAATACATGATAGATGAAGTGATAATGTTCAATACATCTTAAGCATGGTAAAATGAGAGCTGTGAAAAATTTGAAAACTTAGCAAGATAGATGCCTTTTCTTGAATTACACAAAAAAACCCTAGTTCATTCTTAATTTAAAACTTGGTGCATGATGCATTAAAATTTAACGTGTTTTAAACCCATATGTTTTTAAATGGGAAGATACTGCTTTACTACCAAAGAATGATATTCAAATCCCCTCATAGCTCTGTTACTAGGGTGAGGTATAATCAAAGGAAAAATATATCTTTTATTGTTATATTGAGTCCATTTGTCATAATTGATAATGTTGGGTTTACTTTCTTCCTTTTTTCCATCTATAAAATGCTACATAAGACATTAAGGCTAGACTTCACTGATTTCTTAAGTGCTTATGTGAGGCAGAGAGTGGTATTATATGTTTTGAAGGTATTCTATAAATGCAAATTCTAACTGACACAAATCATCAGGAACTAGATTATCTAATCAGTTCTCAGATCATAACCTCCCTCTAAATTTAACCAAAGTGGTAGGGACTTTTTTTTTCTGGAGTCTGAAAGAGGTGTCATTTTCAATCCACACTTCTTTTTGTTTATGTATTTTTGAATGTCTGATATCATCTCTTCTTCTGTCAGTACTGAACTGTAAGTTGGTGTTAAAGGTCTAGCAAACTGTTCTGGGTAATCTAATCATTGCCCAATATGATAACAGTGCCATGGTTTATCCAATTTGATGGTCATTTTCAGTTGCAGGTCTGTGTGCAATAGGAAATAGAGTGAGACACACGATGCATTTTATATCAGCTGTGAAAAAATGAAGACCGTGTAGCTTCAACTTAGGGAAGAATGTTAGCAACTGCATATTAATGAAGCCATAGAACATAATCATGTGCTTAGTCTTATGCTAAACATGGTGAATTGGTGAATTGAGGCCACAGTATCCTTGACCTCCACAGAAAATAATTTGGTCAGCCAGAGGTGAAAGTGCCCATAACCAAATCACAAAAATCTTGATAATTCCAATCCCTTTTTAGGCACTTGTCTCATTTCAATCAGGAATCTGTTTAAACTGAAAAGGAAGCCAGAGGAAGAGCTGTGTTTAGCTCCTTCCTGGGTCTGGGAAGCTAGCTGCTGAATATCTTACTTTAATAAAACCCGTGGGGAACTTGGAAGGCTTGGATTTGTTCTGTTGTTATCAAAAGAATCTTTTAGTAGAGTGCATAATTTGATTTTGTTCTGCTTGCCATTTGATCAAGTAAACTTGATTTCCACATATTTAGTTGCTTTTGCCTGCAGAGCTGCTTCACTCCTTTAAATAATCATTTCATTTTTGGTTGAGTTTTTGAAGTCATAGCCTAAGCAAAATGTAGAGCTTACACTGCTGGGCCTGGTTTCCATTTTACTATTGATGTTAATCAAATTTTGTTAGAGGATCATGTAGTTGATGAGAACAAAGTTAAGGTCCAGTCTTGGGCTTCTTTGCCCTTCTAGAGCACACTAGAAGAACATGGTATGAACTAGTATCAGGTCCTCATGATATATTTTTGTCTGAAGTGACAACACTAAAACCAGCCATGTATCATCTGGGGAGAGTAGTTTGACGTACCATTGCATCAACATGCAAGAGATGATGGCAAACAGCTGAACGATCCCAGAAGTGTTCTGAATCAAGTTTTGTAGTGAAGGGTCAGGGAAAAGTGGCTACCCTATATATTTAAGCACTAATTGTTAAGATCACTACATGGACTACTTTGCTACTATTTTCTGAAAACAAAAGAATTAAAAACATTTGAGAATAAGTTAATCTAAAAGTCATCCACCGTTGTATATTTTACATGTTTGGTACAGTGAACACATCAAAACAAGGCTCGTTCAATTCAGTTCTCCTAAAAGCAGAAGGCAGAAGCTGCTAGTCAGTACTCTGGAGTGTCAACCCAGCTCTGCTCTTATTACTATAGCTTGGGGCATGGTGATTGGGAAAATCCCAATCCCACAAGAAGATGATCTCTCTTATGTTCTCCCATTGTGATATCAAATTTTACACCACACATGTAAAAAGCTTCAGGGCTAGTGACTACTTCTAAGGAGCAATTTCTTGAAATGCATTTTTCCTGTGGCTTTGGATCTGTTGCCATCATTTAGACTCTGTGACAAGGTTCCTTCACGGCAGTTTTTCTCCCAGTATTCCCCCTTGTTAGCCCCATTGTCCATTCCTACACCTTTCTAGATTTAACTTTTTTCGTGAAGACAAATAGCTCTTTACAAGTAGCTCTTAGCTTTCCAACACTCAAGCCAAACAAAGTCTGTCAGAATTCATATCCCTTTCTCTGTGTTTCTTTTTGAACAGGCTTTGTCCATTCTTGAAACTTCTGTTGCACTGTTACTTTGTCATGAATGACAGCAATGGTGCAAACTTTTAGGTAAATTGAGGACACATGTTTCTATCCTCTAAGACTATATAATGCAGTAAAGGCAAATTATAGAAAGATCTAATGAAAACACATGTCACAAAAACAATACCTTTTCAAAGGTAGTTTTATTGCATGAAATATCCACATTTGCAACTTGATCTTTAAATGTCTATTCCAGTTTTAGCTACACAAAAAATAATGCATGCAAATTGCTTTGCTTTGCATTTTTTTGTTTGCTTGGTTGTTTGTTGTTTTGTTTTGCTTTTAAAACTACTGAAGAACTAGGCATCTCTCCTGGGTTTAGCAGTAGCAGTCATTTTTTTTCTCTTTCTTAGTAGCTGGTGCAGTGCTGTGTTCTCAACCTGGGAACAAACCTGATAACAGGAATGTTTTTAGTTACTGCTCGAATGTTTTACTCTGACCAAGGACTTTGTGAGTCTCAAGTTCTGCCAGGGAAGAGGGCAGGCTGGGAGGAAGCAGGGACAGGACACCTGACCCAAACTAACCAAAGAGATATTCCATACCATAGCATGTCATGCCCAGGATGTAACTGAGAGTAACCCGGAAGGGCTAGTGATCTGGCGGGGACTTGGAGGAGATATTTTCGGTTGGTGCTCGGTTGGGTTAGGGTGTCGTGAATTATCTGTTGGTGGTTGGTGAGATGCTGTATTCCTTTCCCTTGTTATTTCCTTTATCATTATTATTATTGGTGGTAGCAGTAGTGATTTGTGTTATACCTTAGTTACTAAACTGTTGTTATCTCAACCTGTTGGAGTTGCATTCTTTTGATTCTCCCCCGATCCCTCTGGAAGCAGGGGAGGGCAAGAAAGGGGGGTTGAGTGAGTGAACGAGCTGTATGGCTGGGTTTAAACCACGACAGCATCCCAGTTTTCTCGGGGAACACAGGCTCTGTTGTTTTGGAAGCAAATGCTACATGTGGTAAAATAACAGTACAAATTTAAAGTATGTCCTTTCAAAACTGGAATCCAGAACAGTTTGTTTTTCACATGAGAAGCATATAAAATAATCCAGTAAAATACCATTGAAAAGGCTAGTAATAAAAGAGAACACTGACAGTGATACATAAAATAATGACTAATTTTAACATACACTCCATCAACGTATCAGAGAGGGAAAAAAAGAAATTCAATTAATTTGGAAAGAAACAAATTTAAAACCAATAAAATTATTTTTCCTCTAGCACAATGACTAACTGACATACTTAAATCATTACTACAAGGTGCAGTATCAGAAATAAACATTTCTATGAATAAGGAGAACACTTATATTAGACTGCATAGAAAAATTATGGGGATATAAACCCTCATAAGTCAAGATATAAACCAGCTACTAAATAACAGGGGTTGGAAAGACCTGTTCCCTAAGGGCAAAGTAATCTTGGTGCTTCTCATATTTTCCTGTGACACATTTTGAGGTACTGGTAGGTCTTGAAGAAAAGGTACCAAACTAGGTAGAACAGTGATATAATTAAACATGACATTCCTTTTTGTTTAACCATACTGGTTCTGAGCATGAGCTTTCACAGAAAGTATCAGATATCTCTAATCCATAAATTATGCTGAACATAAAAGAAACTTTATAGCTTTTACTTTAAAGTTATTTTTTTTTTTTAAAAAAAGATAAAATATGATTTGATACTTAGCCTTCTATCCCAATGTTCCTAGTTTCTTATCTGAACAATTGATTCACTTCAGATAGCCCTGATAATTTCCAACATTAAACCATGTCTCTCTTTGCACTTCCTTTTCCTACTTAATTTCACACCCTGAATATAAAGCAGTGTTTAAGGCAACTGCTTGTGGTTTGTCCTGTCATTTCTGAAATGGGAAAACATGTGATGTGGCAACTTTCTTGTCCTACTTATCTTCATTCAGAATGTTTTACCCTTTTTAATCCTAAAGAGACATTTTGCAGAAAATTCACACCTTCATATCAATTTTGGTTTACTTTCAAGGTTGCCTGAATTGCAATTAATTGACATCTGGACTTTCATTTAAGACAATGTCACTTCCTGAGAATGTTTCTGGATGACAATGTTATCTCTCAGTCTTTACTGTTTAATTAGAAATTCCTATTTACTATTCTTCATGTCCCTTCATATTTCTTGTGCTTTGCAGAAGAAAGCCCTCCTTACCATAAAAGTTCGGAAGATAATTTTGTCAAGATTTACTGCTGCCTTCCAACTACATGAAAAACTGGCCTAGATTAAATAAACTGCTATTGACATCATCTGTAAATTGGTGTAGACAATTTGAATTACCTTATTTTATATGCATAGATGAACCAAGGTCTTAGAAAAATCTAGCTGAAGGGAAGGATGTGTTCTTGAAACTAGACCAAAAAGTGGGATCAGAAGACTCTTATGCTGTCTTGTTTTCTACTGTTGTTACATTTTCTACTTTATCCAGACATAACTTTCTTTAATTCAGAATCCCAGAAAGCACTTGCTTAATCTTACCTTATTTCACAGGTTGGTAGTGTGATGAATAAAACGATCCACATATTCAGCAGTATAAAAGCATCTCTCATGTCTTTTCTTGTCCGTGGAAAGAAAATAAGAAAAGGTAGAGATTTGTATTGCTACTACTTGATGTTAACAAAAGGATAACAAAAAATATAGGACACAGAAGGTTGAATGTAGCCCTTCCCCTTACCTTAAAATAAATATCTAAAAGTATGTCTTCCATAGCAGTTGATTGTGTAGGTATCTTTTAAAGTCCTCAGCTCTCATGGTCATGCTGTTTCAGGGCTTCTTTTGTCTTGTTGATTGTCTTGGCTCACAAATGTTTTCCTGTTGCTGGTCAAGACCCATCATTCTTATGCAAGCAACAAATGTGACAAGCAATCGATAGCTTTCTTCTTTGCTTTTGGCTTTTTCACAGTTGAAAGCTGTTCTAAGTCTCCGTTTCTGCATGTCTCCTCCTTCCATCAGCCTCCACTTTGTTTTCTTTAGCCAAGAAGTGTCAATTTTATTCAGCCTTTCCTTGGTAATGTTTTCTAGATCATTGCAGTCTCAGTCTTCTCAATTGTTTTTGATGGATCTGCCTCTTTCCTGATGTGTAGTCCTGAAACAGTTTACTGATTGAACCAAATGAAAGGACTGCTGAGTTAGCTAAATAACACATACTAGACAACAATCTAAACCCACACTTTGGTTGCAAGAAGGTTTCTTGTTTTGCAAGGCCTTTTTTACTTGTATGGTGAACCCCTGAATCCTCTGAATTTTTATTGGAATGTATGCTTCCCAGCTAGCCCTTACCCCCTTGTATTTCTGTGGCAGTTCCCCCATTTAGTTTCATGTTCATAGAATCATAGAATCATAGACTAGTGAGGGTTGGAAAGGACCTTAAGATCATCTAGTTCCAACCTCTCTGCCATAAGCAGGGACACCCCACACTAAACCAGGCCACCCAAGGCTTCATCCAACCTGGCCTTGAACACCGCCAGGGGTAGAGCACTCACAACCTCCCTGGGCAACCCGTTCCAGTGCTTCACCACCCTCACAGGAAAGAATTTCTTCCTTATATCCAATCTAAACCTCTCCTGTTTAAGTTTGAACCCATTACCCCTTGTCATGTCACTACAGTCCCTAATGAAGAGTCCCTCCCTAGCAGCCCTATAGGTCCAATTCAGATACTGGAAGGCTGCTAGGAGGTCTCCACGCAGCCTTCTCTTCTCCAGCCTGAACAGCCCCAACTCTCTCAGCCTGTCCTTGTATGGGAGATGCTGCAGTCCCCCGATCAATCTCGTGGCCCTCCTCTGGACTTGTTCCATCAGCTCCATGTCCTTTTATGTTGAGGACACCAGAACTGCACACAATACTCCAAGTGAGTTCTGACGAGAACAGAGTAGAAGGGCAGGATCACCTCTTTTGACCTGCTGGTCACGCTTCTTTTGATACAGCTCAGGATACGGTTGGCTTTCTGGGCTGCACGCACACACTGCTGGCTCACGTTCATGTTATCATCCACCACCACCCCCAAGTCCTTCTCCACAGGGCTGCTCTGAATCTCCTCTTTGCCCAACCTGTAGCTGTGCCTGGGATTACTCCGACCCAGGTGTAGGACCTTGCACTTGGCATGGTTAAACTTCATGTGGTTGGCATCAGCCCACCTCACAAGTGTGTCAAGCTCCCCCTGGATGGCATTCCTTCCCTCCAGCGTATCCACCGAAACACACAGCTTGGTGTCATCAGCAAACTTGCTGAGGGCACACTCAATCCCACTGTCCGTGTCAGCGACAAAGATGTTAAACAAGACCAGTCCCAACAGCAATCCCTGAGGGACACCACTTGTCACTGGCTTCCAGCAGGACACTGAGCCATTGACCACAACTCTTTGCATGCAGCCATCCAGACAGTTTTTTATCCACCGAGTGGTCCATCTATCAAATTGACGTCTCTCCAATTTAGAGACAAGGATGTCGTGCGGGACAGTGTCGAACGCTTTGCACAAGTACAGGTAGATGACGTCAACTGCTCTACCCCTGTCCATCAGTTCCGTAGCCCCATCATAGAAGGCCACCAAGTTGGTCAGGCAGGATTTCCCCTTAGTGAAGCCATGCTGGCTGTCACCAAGCACCTTGTTGCTTTTCATGTGCCTCAGCATGGCTTCCAGGAGAATCTGCTCCAAGATTTTGGCAGGCACAGAGGTGACACTGTCTGGTCTGTAATTCCCCGGGTCATCCATTTTCCCCTTCTTGAAAATGGAGATTATATTTCCCTTTTCCAGTCTTCAAGAACTTTGCCTGACTGCCATGATCTCTGAAATATGATGGCCAGTGGTTTAGCAACTTCACTCACCAGCTCCTTCAGGACCCGCGGATGGATTTCATCAGGTCCCATGGACTTGTGCACATTCAGGTTCTTAAGATGGTCTTGAACCAGATCCTCTCCTACAGTGAGCCCAAGGTCTTCATTCTCACAGTCCCTGAGTCTGCCTTCCAAGACTTGGGTGGTGCAGTCAGAGCCTTTGCCATTGAAGACCGAGGCAAAGAAGTTGTTCAGAACCTCAGCCTTCTCCAAATCCAGGGTAGCCAGTTCACCCGATAGCTTCCAGAGGAGGCCTAATTAGTTCCTGGTCTGTCTTTTATTTGCAGTGTACCTGTAGAATCCCTTCTTGTTATCCTTAACAACCCTAGCTAAGTTTAATTTTAACTGGGCCTTAGCTTTCCTTGCATATTCCCTAGCTTCCCGTACAACACCCCTGTATTCATCCCAGCCTGCCTGTCCTTGCTTCCACCTTCTAAAAGCCTCTTTCTTCCTTTG
>NDXB01017221.1:0-27773 GCA_002631895.1 Agapornis roseicollis | reverse complement strand
CTGAAATATTGTAATGCCTGTAATTTTCCTTTCCTCCTTCTAGGAAATATTAAGATTATATTTTATTCTATAAGATGCATTTGTTGCACTAATTCATTATTGGAAGGAGTTGTAAACATTTTCAGAATGTAAAAACCAGGATATTTTGCTCCCATAGACAATAGTCCATACTTCAGCAAATGTGAATGTCTGGCCATTGAGAAACTCTTTAAGATATATATTATGTGCATTGCTTTTCTGGCAGAGTGAAAAATGCTTAATATTGGTTTTTCAAGGCATGGAAACAGTTTGGAATTTGCTTTCCTGTGAAGGTGTCTTTGAAGAGAGCATTTAATAAAGCAATGAAATACTTGATTTCTTCTGAAAGCTTTTCTACTTTTTCTTACCAGTAAAAATGAAGCTTTAAAGTTGTAACTTGTGGTTTACCATTGGCCATCTGTAACTTCTGACAGAAAGAAAAGAGCGCTCTGAAGTCACTTTTTAAGCATTCTGTTGAAGTTCCTGCTGAACTTGTGTTTGGAGAATGCAGCACTTTGGTCAATACCAGCTTTTGCAGGTTGCTGGCAAAGCAGCTTTTAATTCTCAGCAGTTGTGATTTTACCTAGACTTGTCCTAAGTGGCTACTACAGTAATCAGAGGCAGCTTGTTGGTATTGGTCTTGGATAATAATTTTAGTGTGAGCTCGAATATCTCATTTTGCTCTGATTAATGTTGTCTATTTACCTAGGTAATTTCAGTAATTTGGGGGTTATGTTTTTAATTACTCTTATAGTTTAAAGGAATTCCTAACAGAGGATAGAGAGGGAAATTTTTGTCTGCACTTTGTCATATATGAATATCCATTAGTTATTTGCAATGAAATGTTGATCCAACATTTTGTTAGTGAAAAATAGGCTCTAGCAAGATGGATTTTGTAAATTGAACTCTTACCTTTTACAGTGCTCAAATTTATAGAAATGTTTATAGTTAATTTACTGTTATTGTTTTGACCTTTACTGTTATAGTATTGACCTATGCTCATCCACTAGCAGTTGGAAAACATGACGCTGGTTCTTTGTCTGCTTGCTGCTTGAGATTGTTCTCTGGTATCATTTTAGGCCTTACACTGATAAGCTTAATCATCTGCAGTTAATATAAGTTTAATTTTCTGATGTTATTTACCTAATCTATATTTTTTTCTATTATCTAAATTCATGTGTCTCTCACCCACATACCTTGCAAATTCATTTGTTTCCATGTTACCAAGAGATTCTTGTTCCCGTGTCTGAGTACAAAGATGAAGCATAGTTAAAGGACATAAACCAGCAAATTTTAGAAGCTGTAATCACCATTCTTATGCAGAAATCTCTTCATTTTTCATTATAAAATGATCTGTCTTGTTCATGTTATTGAATAGCATTGAACAGTACTGCAACTTAACAGCACTGATTCTATCCTTTTAGAGTCATCTGGAGTATTTGCTGTTTCTAATCCCATAATCCTATCCCATATTTGCAAATACAGGTCATTATATCATATTAGTGTATTTAAAACATAATTGAATTACATTACATTTTGTGATGTAAATAATGTCTTATCCCACATTTTTGCTTTCTGGAAGGTTCATTTTACATTGCTGATGCTTCTGAACAGCAATATTTACTTATTAGTAGCTCATGGAATGCATAGAAGTGACCATGGCGAGGAGAATAGTCCCAAGATGAAGTTGTTGCTCTGTTGAAATCAGTAGAAGTTATGTCTTTTTATTATTCATTGGGTTCCAAATTTCATCTAAGGAGCTGCAAGAGTTTGTTCTTGAAGAAAACATTGAGTCAAAACATGGGTTTTGGGTTTCTTTAGGTTTGTTTCATAAGGCAGGGTTTTGCAGATGTTTTGCTTATCCCTTAACGTTCCTAAATCAGGTAATCCCAACTCATGTTATTTGTTACTGCAGAGAGATTATGGCTATCCTAAATTTTCTCATATTTCATTGCATTTATAGTTGCTCAAATCTTCTGCATGTCTATTGTTATAGAAATCACCTGGAGTGTCGTTATCATTTTGCATCTGTCTGTATTTCTGTCAGGAAAACTGGGACCTGCAGTTGCGACAGGTGTGTATCACAGATAGCACTGATGGAAATTATAGCCCAGACAGGGCTTGTGTCAGAAAAAGTGCTAATGGAATCACAAGTAATTTCACTGATAGAAAATTCTGCATCTTGTTTTTATCACTGCTTAAATGCTCACAGTTTTAATTATCTTTATTGGAAACATCCTGCTAATGTGGCTATTTAGTGAGGCTGGATGCAATTGTCTGCTTCTGATCTTGCGTTAATTTCAAACATGGTGCATAGCAATGAGGTTTTTATTTCAGGGTACAAATAATTTTTACAATTATTATTTTGCTCAAGAATTGAGAATTGCCTTAAATATAAATGAGGTTTTTAGATCCCAGTTAAGGGCTGGTGCTGAGTAATTAGCCACTGTGGATAATAGGTCTCTTTTCTGTCCTGTGTTGGTAGATATATAAGCAACAGTGAGATACAAATATTAAATCAAGTAAAATTTTAATAGGTAACCTAGATTCCCATATGAAGACAGGCTGAGAGAGTTGGGGCTGTTCAGCCTGGGGAAGAGAAGGCTGGGTGGAGACCTCATAGCAGCCTTCCAGTATCTGAAGGGAGCCTATAGGGATGCTGGTGAGGGACTCTCCATTAGGGACTGTAGTGACAGGACAAGGGGTAAGGGCTTCAAACTTAAACAGGAGAGGTTTAGATTGGATCTAAGGAAGAAATTGTTTCCTGTGAGGGTGGTGAGATGCTGGAATGGGTTGGCCAGGGAAGTTGTGAGTGCTCCATCCCTGGCAGTGTTCAAGGCCAGATTGGATGAAGCCTTGGGTGACATTGGTTTAGTGTGAGGTGTCCCTGCTTATGGCAGGGGGGTTGGAACTAGATGACCTTTATGTCCTTTCCAACCCTAACTATTCTATGATTTCTCCTCATTACAGTTATTTTGAATATATATATATATATATATAAAAACAAAGCAGCCAATTAACTTCTGAGATTTTCATCCCAGAGAATATGCTTTGGTGTTTGTTTTCTCCTGGATCACTATGGGAAATAAAAATAACAAAAGTTTAATAGTAAATGCTAGGTTTCAACCACCTTTTATAAAAACCTGAAGTACTGGATCTGCTTCTAAAACATTCTATTTAAATATCTTTCTGCCAGTGGTTTAACATTTTATTTAGTCTTAATTCCATATTAATTAGACTTTTTCTAATATTTACTATTTTATGAAGTTCAAAAACATAAAGCTAGATGTTGGCATTCACACACAGAGGATGAAGAAGACCTTGCTTTTCATTGTTCTGCCATGTACATGCATTAAGCAGGACTGCTGATCATCTGTCTCACTGTGCTCCTCTTACCTTGCCATTGTACTTATGTTTCGTAAGTTTATGGGGCAGTTCACCAACTTCCCCCTTTCATGGCAGCATCTGTTTCAGATGTTCCTGGTAAGCCTCATCTGTGCTTTAGGGGATGATATCTACTGGGACCTTTAAAAGAATAGTTTCATTAACTGCTACTTCAACTCCTTTTCCTATCTCTGGCCATTTTCCATCATGTATGTGCACCTGCCCCTCTTACATGAGCCCATTTTTTAGGAGGTTGGGAAGTAAAGTCTGAGGACTTTTTCATTCCTAACCTCATTCATTCTAACACTGAGTGAGTCAAACCTTAATGTGTCTTCTCATCTAGTCTTGCCACAGGATAGGAGAGAAGGCTAATCTTACAAATGCTAGAACTGGTGAGAGATGCACTGTTCCCAAAGACATTGGTTGGCCTGTTGATGTTGATAATTTTTATACTGGTGGACTGATGCTGTCATTTGTTTGTGTGTGTGTGTATAATGGACATTTATATTAGAGGAATTTCCTATTGGATAATATTTCAGAGGTATGAAGATGTAATCTTACTGAATTCACAAGTTTATTCAATAGAAGTTTTCACAGCCCCTTATGATAATTCAGGCACAAAAGATCATATAAGAACTGTGATGATGTTTAGCATCTGGGAAAAATGCTGAGCTTATGCCTGATGGAACTAGAGAGAGCAACCTTGCAAGCAGGGGAACCTGTAACACCAACAGAGCTTTCAAAAGATTAGCCTTGAAGTTTGGGATGCTTTCATCTGGCTAAATATTTCTGAGCAGCCACTGCTTATGCTGTAGTTAGGATTACTGCTTCTATGCTACCAAAAAATGATGGTTTTATTGAAATTAGTGGTAAAGTCCCTATGTATCCAAATTGAGACAGGATTTCACCTATTTTGCTTGAAGAAAATTAGCTTGAAATTATCTAGCACCTTCAGTTACACATTACTTTGCACAACTGACAATTGATCCACGGGTAGTTTTCTAGATCAAACATTCTGTGAAATGTCATTTCATGTGGAAGTGGTTGAAGCAGGTCAAATTGCTTCACTTAGTCTTGTTTTCTTCATGTATTTCAGCAACGAGTGCTTATTGAAAGACTTAATTGCGATTGTTTCAAAAGCTAGAGGCTACTTATTTTGCCAAAGATTTTCCATATAAACATGACGTTAATAATGTGTATTTTAATTAAGTTGCAGATAGTGCTTTAGGAGGCTATTTGCTGAAACCGCCAAGAAGAAAACAATAATGTTTGAGCTGACAGAAACAGAATTGTTGAGGAGAATTAAGTGTTTACCACTGTGTTTTATTTAGCACAAATAATAACAGTGGAGAGCATTTCAGACTGATAATAGCAGTGTGTCATGAAGCATGTGCGCAAAGTCTTCCAAAACAGAACTTACTGTCTTTGTTCTTGATGTTTTTTGGTGGGCAAAGATAATTGGCAGATTTTTTGGAAAAGATTTCTTTTTATGTATGAAGTGGGCCTTCAGTCCTGCTTCTTAATATGTGGCTATTGATTTTCCTATCTCCTTGTGAGGCAGTGTGCACACTCATAGTAGTCTTGGTGTAAAAATTAATTTAATTTCCTAATTATATATGCTATTATTACAACAAACTACATTAGTACTTGCCAGTGTACTGCTAATTTAGTGCCCTACATATCACAAAAGTGTGGATTTTTATTTTCTCTACAATAAAACACATGATGTTTGTAATGCTGTAGATCTCTCTGAGACAGCTCTCACTGAGACAGACTGTATTTGTGCGGTTTAGCTTTCCATGTGAATTCTAAGTTGGTGATCTGTGCTGGAAATGTTTTAAGGAGATATATGGACCCTTCTGATCTACAAATCTATTGCAGGATTGCCAGTTTGCAGTTCACCTTTCCAGGGACAGGCAGTAGTTAAAGCACACAATGTGGGAGCTTAATGAACGGCTTCAGAACTAATCACTTTTTATTTTAGGTAAATAGAGGAAAAAATATATATACCTCTATGCCTGTGTGATTCTGTAGTCTTCTTGAGGCTCTGAATCAAGTGGCCCGCCAGGTTTGAAGCTCCTTTATGTCAGTGTTTCTCCTACAAATCATGGCCTCCTCAGTCTAATCAGATTTCTTGGGTTTAATGAGTCTCAGTTGAACACTCAACAGAAAACAGAAGAAATATCCTCTGCATTTAGAAATCATTGTGTTTATATTCTTAAAGCTCTTTCTAACTTACTTTAGGATTTGGACCTTACAAGATGTCTAATGCCGTAAGAGCCCCACACAGTCTTTCTTATCTGAGGTGATTACAGGGCTTTCTTTTTCTTCCCTTTTTTATTTATTTTCTTTCTAGTTCTTTTTTACTTCCCTTTCTTTCCTTTCTTTCCTATGTTTTCGAGGGCTGAGGCTGTGTACTGAAGAGGGAGTGGGGTTATTGCTACACTTCCTGAGGACTTGAAAAGCAGTTAGGGAAAATGGTCAAGGACTTGGATGTCTATTTTTATTTTAGCATGAGTTGTTCTGTTAATGACTCGTTTAAAGTAATAAAAAAATCAAATGAACTTTTAATTAAATATGTGCAAAGGCTTGAAGAACTTTTGTGTGTTCATTAAGCTGCTTGTCTTTCAATAGGGATTATGTATGCAATTCTATACATTATGAAAGCTAAATAAAACACAATAAGCCAAAGACACAAATTAAAGAAACCTATATTTTTTTTTCCTTTGATGAGGTAATGTAATTAATGGACATTGGCAATTTTTCCACACTCTACCCTAGTGAAACTGTTAATGTTTTACCGGAGGGGGGTGGGGGGTGGTGGGGGGAATATTCTCAAAGGCTCAAGTATGGGAGCTCTAAATAATAAAATAGAGAAGCTAAACATCTAACTTTTTTTTTTAATTAAACATAAAGGGTAATTTGTTTCCATTAGAAGATAATATTATCTATCCTTCAAGGCTGAGTGGATATAATTGCCCATCATATAAATCTCTTGATAAATAGTGCCCTTAGGCAGTGTAACACTAATAATTGTTCAGTTATAGACTTCTAGGTTTTCAAATGGCCAGAGTCGTTATTATGCACCATATTAATAGAAAATAAAGGCATAGTTTAAATGTAAAGGAAAAATATTATTCTTTTGAAGATGAATTCATCTTTACATTTAATACCGTTTGTAATTACCTGTAATAATTTTTAGTAATCATTATTTAATTACATTTTTAAATAATTACATTCTAATCTGATTGTTTACTGAAAAAAGGAAGGCATTTACTATTTGAACATTCAAATTTTAAATAATATATTAACAATATATTTAACTTTTTAAAATAGATGTTAATTCTACCTCTTCTAGCTTCAGTGTATTTTAAATCTTTCTAACAGACCAAATTTATTCTCTAAGCCAACATAATAATCAAATCATTATGTGTTATATTGTTGATCTTCTGCACCTTGATTTTTTATTCTTAGTCATGCATTTTAAAAGTACTGAAAATAGACTGAAAATGATCTGATAATTCCTACAGGTTAGGAAAATTCTTGGAAAACAGAATTATTGAAGGTGAAATGGAAAATGGCAACTATTCTTTGTAGTGTTGTTCCTCTTCTAGTATAACATAAAGGTGTGATGGGGAAGATAGCTGGAACTCTTACTGTCAGAGAATTCGCTTGCAGAAGCCAGGAGATTTACTGTTATCCAAATTGCCAACTCCAGTCAAATAGTAACTAAAATATTTCATTCCTTGCAAACGCCACTCAGCCTCAGTGTCATTCATCCTGTTTCACTCAATTAGAATGTGTTGCTATGTTTACATCATCATAAAGATATGTAATATCTATTGTCAAATGAAAAGAATTGACACATGCCCCCTACCCCAAGAGTTTGGAGTCTGATGATTTCATCTGTAAATGCATACTGCTTGTCTTACTGCAAGCCTTTTGAGTTTTCCCATATTCTTTATTAGCTCCTAATCACAAGGCAAAATTGCAGATTTTTATATGAACGTATGAGAGTCACCTTGTTCTGTTTGGTGTTATCACTAGTGACATAGGTTTATCTGAGTGAAGATTGAAAAATTGTTTCCTAAAATTGCATGTTGTTAATGTGTTTAAAACCAAGGCATGATTGATTTCTATATGATCTGACATGGAAACTGGGAACAAAGTCAGATAAATTTTCTGACGATTAATCCTAGATTGCTATTTATTTAATTTTTTTTAAGGATAATTGCATTCTTGTCTATTTATTTATTGTATATGACTTTTGACTTGCTACAGTTCTTCACAATTTATGTCAATATTGGAAGGTCTAGGGTGCTCGCATTTGAACCTTTTATTCCTGTGAGAGGTTGAAGGCTCAGGGTGGGAATATCACTCTACAGAAAATTACATTCTTCAGCACAGGCCAATACCTGGAGTACAAAAATAAACAAGAGTGTGGATAAGATTATATCTATGTATGGATATATTTGAGTTTCACTTTGAAATTCTGTTCTATTTCTGACTCAATTCAGAATTCCTGTGACAATCACACATCTTTAACATAGGCATAAGCATAGGAACTAGAGTTTATTAAATGCCTCCTTTGAAAGCAAGACACTTATAATATTTGATTCTCTTTGGTCATCACTGAAAATTCAAAATGTAGATTTGATTTGTTGCAAGACTTAGTGTAAGCCTGAATGAAACTGATCTTTTTTAACTAGATTTGCATAAGATTTGAACCTGATACAAAGAAATTGTTCACTTAGAAGCTATAATAAAACGTTGGCATGAATCTTTGAAAACGAAAATACAGTAACATGCTGGTTAGGGTCACAGACTTGGTGGTTGTTGCTGTGGTTTTCAACTGTCTAGGTTTAGGAAAATACCTTTTTTCCAATGTCAGTATGCATGATAAATAAAGTAACAATGTTTTGTGATAACTAGCTACTGAGGCTGCATTCCTTAATGAGCTGGTCTGGAAGGCTTCAAAATAGCATGGCCAAAAAAGTGAGTAGGCAAGCATTATCATGAAATCATAGAATTATAGAATAGTTATGGTTGGAAGGGACCTTAAGATCATTACTAACACAGGACCTCATTCTCTCTTTCAGAAACAAAGATCAGACAGGCATGTTAAGGGTTAAGAACAGGTCTGCTCACAGCTAGAAATGCAGCACTAGGAACTGTGTACAATATTAGAGCTTGCTTAAAAAGATTTGAGATCTGTTTGAAACAGGGTGATATTTCTGCGTAATTTACGAACCTTTTCAAAATCAATACAGCCATCTCGACTTCATCTAGTTTCAGATTTTTGCATTTTTGACATATTTTCAAAATTATTTCCTAACTCTTTTGTAATAATTCGCATTGATTGTGTGCATTTGATCAGAGTCAAAGCAATAAAATGCAGACTTCAGTGCTGCTACAGTCAGCACATACAGTGGTTATAGCTTCGTCTGGGCTTTTTGCTTTTAAGACACATTTTACTTTTGAAATCAGAATTTTTCTGAGCTGTCTTGAACTTTGAGAACTTCTTAAAATTAGAAATGGGTCTGAAGAGTTCCACACAAGCAAAATTACCTGAGATGCTAAAAAACATGCCACATGGATGTGTATCTATTTCACAGCACCTCATAAAATCATGTGTACAATTATGCTTGTCTATTTTCCTTTTGAAAGTAGGAATCAGTTCAATTATGCTTGTCTATTTTCCTTTTGAAAGTAGGAATCAGTTCCAGTTTTCCCTTCTGTAAGACGTATATAGAGAGAAAGTAGTTTCTGATTTCACAATCTAGGCATAATGCAGGTTTTATTACCAATTATTTGTCTATATTGTTTACCAAGTATTTGTCTATATTGTTTGATAAGAACAAAGGTTGAGTCAGTACCTTTTCCAGAGCCTTTGAGTGTGAATGTTCTTGCAGAGCCAAAGGCTTAAGACTGTGGCCAGCCCTTCTACAGGAACACAACAAAATGAGAAGATGCTTGGTTATAGCTGTTCCTAGGATCTTACCCTTCCACTCTGCCTGGGAATTTGGGTGCATGCATGCCCTGTCTGCAACAACAAAAGCATTCCTTTAGTTTGTTAAATATAAAAGAGTGCTCTCAGCTTCTTAAGTTGTTTCATTTCTCACTGGTACTACATCAAATTTGCTTCTGGTTATAAGATTTGAGCCTAAACCTAACCCATTTCTATTTCCTTTCAATCCCAGTTGATATTTACAATAATTTTCATGTATATACCTGATTATGAATATGATTACACTTCAGAAGATTCAGTCTTACTAGGTTTTCTCCTGTGTACATGAACAGGAAGGTCAATAACCATGAATGCACATGGAGCGTGGTTGTTCCGTGATTGAACTTGGATGTCACATCTTTTTTAACTTGCAGATCCTAGCAGGAGTTGTACTGATGATAGTGTGGCTGACTTTTGGTCCTTTGCTCCTTAAAATCTGAACTGAAACTGCAGAATTCTTTGAATACTTTTACATACATTTTGTTATGTGAAATTTGTACATCTTTGTGCATCTCCTGTGTCTGAGAATCACTGCAGCATAGCACTCACATTCCCCAGGGGATGCCCACACAGAAAATGCTGCCACTACAGAAGACATGTTGTCCTTATACATCATCTGATCCTCCTTGTCGGTCACTTGTGTCCTGAGGATGGTTTTGTACATTATAGTGTTGGAACTGGCTTCATAGTATATTTCCCTTTAAAGCAATTGTTACATTACAGGAGTAGTTGTACCATCTGAGGTTTTTAGGGCAGAAGAACCCGATTTAAAATGGTAGCAACGTTCTGACCTTATTAGAATAGTGAAATAATAATGCAGTTATGTTTTTACAGCATGGATATTGTTACTTATTGTGAAGAAAGAAACAGGAGTGAAAAGCTAGGTACTTACTCTGTAATCAACAGTGATTACAAAGAACAAAAGGAGGTAAATACAGCTGTTCTCTTGTGAACTGCTGAATCCAAAAAATAAAGAGCAGGAAGCTTTAGTACTTATCAGCTAGTTGAAGAGTTGTAAGAATATTAAAAGAAACCAAGCAAGCGTAGACAGACTGAGAAACGTATGGATGGCATTGAAAAGTAGGATCATATGGCATTTAGCTGTTCCTTTAGCTACATTTCACAGTCTACCAGTGTGCCTGCAAACATCGCCATTCTGTTTGCTGGAACTGAAACCGTACCAGTTCAGAAAACTGTCTCTAAATACTGTTATTCCTTCCATTTTAAATGTCTCATTTAATGTACACTAATAATGGTCAGCATTTGAAATCATGCATCCTGTTGTTTTCATGTTTAGAGCATATATTAAGTTTCAATATTCAAAATCACTTGAAAGTATGATTATTGTGTTGCTGCAATCTTCCCAGTGGTCCTCAGGACTTGCCTGAAGGCAACTTTACAGGATATGTTAAGTAAGTTGTTATAGGAGAAAGCATTATTTTTTTATTTTTTTTTTTTCTGAATAGCTTCAGAGAAACACTGCTGGGTCACTACATCCGAGCTCCATGGTAAAATGCATTATTAATGCCACCAGACCTTGGAGAACAGAGAATCGGCTAAGGCTACTTGACCATCATTACCTTGGGTGTGATAGGGGCTTAAAAGAGTCCACTCCTTCATAGACACAGCAAGAGCAGCTAATGCTAGGTTTAGTAACAATCTGTGGTTGCACTAGAGTGCCATCATCATCATTTTCTCTTTTCTACTCATCCAGTCTTAACTAATCCTCCAATATGAGATTGATGCTGTGCACATGCTACCCTTAAAGAAGCAACAGAGAGTCAAGTCCCTGAATTGCCAAGTTGGAATAAAAGTGAATCTGAAAAGCAGTCGCACAGTAAACATGAACATATATTGCAGCAGAGAAGTGGTTTGTTTATTTGATCTCTTGCTATGACCCTGTGTGACTACTTTATACTATTGAGTCTGTCCCTTGTGATATTTAAATCATGTATCTGCACAGATGTCTTTTCTATACCTTGTTCTAAAGATCTCTTTAAGCAGTCAGAGAATTTTGTTCCAAAAAATGAAAAACGTTATGATACAGTTGTATCTGTTTGAACAGATACAGGTGCCTCATTCTGAAACATGTTGCACTTGCTTCCTTCTCTCCTGCAGAGGGATATTTTATAGTGCTAATTATATAATTCTAGGGTATTCCTTTTAATTGTGGTCTGCTGTTGAATTGTTTTATGTTATGCCATCTACCTCATTTGTAGATGTCTTTTTTCACAAAATGGTCTGTTATACATGTGCTCACTGCAGTCCTTTTTTGACATTTATTGTCTAACAGAACCTGTTTCATTATTTTTCAAAACTGCAGAAAACAGGCTTGGTTCTCATTGCTCCTTGTTGTCTTGCACAGAACTGTGTGCAAGTGGGGGAAGCAGAGTTTGACCTTAGATTAGAATAGCCAGTGTGGTGCACAGACCATTAGGGTTTATATAAACCTGTGTTCCACATGGCAGGTTTCCACACACAGTATATACATTCTAAAGCCGGAGTGCAGAGTATGAAGACAGATAAAGAACTGGATTTTAAAATAGTCAGAACAGAGTACTTGAGAATAGAGTGATTCAGTATGTTTAAGTGCAGAGAGAATTAAATGTGTTCTTATAAGAGTTACTTGCCAGCTCTATTTCTAAACCATACAAATGACTCAGGTAGCGGAATGAAGCAGTGAATCTGCTGATTATTCCGTTTGAGGGAATAATGAATGCAAAGTTTACCAAGGGTGAGATGCGAAAGAATTGTGGATCACTTTTTAATTAGGTTTTGAGGTTCCAAAATAATACCATTGGTTAATGAGAAGTAGTAAACTGTGTGAAAATAATAAATAGGTTCTCCAACAATGGGAAAAGAAGTTTGAAAAGGTTTTGTAGGACAGGGAAAAGCGTTTTCTTTATGTGCATCTAATGACCTGCTGGGAGTCTGTGCTTGTTTTTAAAAGAGTTGACATACTTCAGTGCTTTAACAAATTTTGGGTTATATTTTTAAGTTGTGGAGGCCCCAGTCATCAGTATCTTTCTGAAAGTCACTTAACTGCCTAGGGGATTTCCTGCACACCACAGAGTAGCCTGGCTCAAAGTATCCCAAGCAGGTTCAGAGTACAGGAGCAGGGTTCTGCTCAGCCGAATTCACTCTGCTGAGAAATGATGTGCTGTCACAGTTGTGGTGTACATTTGCCATAGCCCTTGTAGTTAGGGCTCACTTGGTGACCTACCCAACCTGGCACTGTGGTGTTAAGACATATTTATAGTAAATATAAGTGGAATTTGATTTCAAGTCCAAAGGTATTTTTTAGTTAGCTCATCTTTAAAGAAGTTGGGCCATCCCAAAGGCAGATCTTGTCATATGTTATTTTAAAAATGCAGAATTGTGTCTATCTAGGCAGCTTAAACATTTTGTTTTCTTAGTTAAAATAATTCGTCATTTTAAAATGTCTATTGCAGTGATTTTAAATGCACCTTCTTAAAAGTCTTGACATTTTTATTATGGATAAAAATTGATTCTTTTATACCCAAATCCATATTTCTGTTAATATTGTAAAGAAATGCTTTTTTATTCTGAAGCTTAAGAGTGAAAAAAATCACTGAAAAAATGGTGACTGTGACACTTTGGCATTTGCATGTGAACAACCTGTTTGTTATATAAAACAAGAGAGTTGGGGTTATGATTTGTATAATTTACTGTAAAACAGAGGAAGCATGCTTTTTCATTTTCAGTATTCCAGGCCAGCAGGAAGGAAATAAGGCTGTGGAGATGACTTCCGTATGTCTTGTTAGGAAAATAAAAGGGATATGCTTATCCACAGTAGTCATGCTGAGCAGTTGGATGGATATAATTTGTAGAAGACATAAAACCTGTGGGTTTGGGTTTTTCTCCCAGTGGTGTCTGTTTAGACAGTGCCTGTCCTTGGCAAATGGCCAGTACATTCAGACAAGGAATAAAGAAGGTTGGAATGAAACAGAAAATGAAGATAATGAGAGGGGGAAAAAAATTTATCTGTGGCTTTTATCTTTAAGAATGTGTTGGTTTTGTGTTTGGGGTTTTTTTTTTGTGTGCATGTGGGTGCATTTGTATGTGGTTTGTTTTATTTCTGAATGAATCGAGTATGGTGGCAGACTTTCTGATACTAAGGATCAGAGGGATCAATCAAAAATTATTTATTTTCTTGAGACTTAAACCTTTTTATAGTTTTTTCAATTTAACTTAGTGAAAGGAATTTGGGCATTAAAAGAATATGGGATTTTTGGTGTCATTTCTAGCAACTCAGCCCAATATCATCTTTTTAAAATGCCCATATGCTGTTAGAAACTATTGGGCCAGAGCTTTGGTTGACATGAGTGCTCAGTGAACATAGTCTGGTGTATGCTAGATCTTTAGCTGGTGGTTTAGTAATAATTTAATTCTATTTTTTGTTTTAATCTAATTGGTTTCAGGAATGCATTCCTTGTACTTACTGTCTGCAAAGGTACATCTGTGGATCTGAATGCAAGATCTGTGCTATTGCACAATTTGTGATAACTGTGTCTATGAGTAGCAGTTAATAGTAATTATGTATTTGTGCTGTCATGCTGGAATCTGTTATTACATGCACTGAGTAGCATCTGCAGTGAGGACTAGGATGAACTTGTATGGATGTGAGGCAGGACCCATTAACTACTGTGAGTCAAGGATGAGGAATACTAAGGTTGTGGTCAGAAGTTCACCGAGGAGCTGTGACTGCCACAGACTGAGACTTCCTCCAAATTACTCCTAGGATTTTGGAGCACCGTCCTTGTCAGCTTTAGCAGAAATGCTGACAGTAGCTATAAAGAATAATTGCAAGTTCTTACGCTGCCCTCCTGAAAAAATCATGGGAAGACATCCCAAAGTGCAAGTTTAAGTAATTTATACTTTTTATAGTGTCTACTATTCGAGACTATTTGGGTGTGCCTTGACTAGCAAGCATTTATTTATTTATGAAAATGTTGGCATCTTCAAATGAATAAAAAGGATAAAGGAAGTATGCTGAAGGAAGCATGTGGTATTGGTGAGGCAGGTTGAATGCTAGCTGGTGGAGTTGAAGCCTGGAAGGAAAAGAGAAAATCGGAACTTTATCTCCCAATTACACTCTCATTTATACTTAGGGAACCTTATTTATTTAGTACTACATTCACATTGCTTGTGTATTTATAGCAGTATAAAGCCATATGCATCATTGTAAGAACTTAATATTGGAAGCATCTTCAAAAAAATCTAACACCAAGTGACTCCACAAATGTCTTATCAGAACATTCAAATATCTTTATGACCTCAAATACAAACACTTCAAGCTAGCAAATTAATGCTCTACATTATTAATTACTTTAAATATGCTCTTAGGAAACACATGCTATTGCTTTGCTAAAAGTTGAACCATTCCAACTTTATATACACTTATGCCTGTTACAGAAATTATAGGGTTTTCAGCTAGATTGATCAAGGTTTATGCACATATGTTGCAAACACCACAAAAGAAAAATTAATTCTAAAACCTATAAAAATAGCAATATGGGGAACAACAGCAATATAAAAATAGCAATATGGGAACAGGCTCAAGAACTCAGTTTTTTTTCTGTACAGAGTCCTTGAGGTTATGAGAATTGATATATGGTAGGATAATTGGATTGTGCTTAGCTCCAGGATGTGCAAAATCTCTTTGCTGTGATGATAAGATTAAGGTTAGGGGTGTGTTAAAGATTAGGGTTGGAGACTCCAGAGTGACAATTGATACATTTATTTCTGGATCTTGTAGGATTTAACATGAAGGAGATGGGAATGAAAGGCTTATGGTGAGGGTGAGTAAGAAACATAAAATTTATTTTTAGGGTATACTTAGAGTTAACAATAAAATAGGAACTGCTGTTTTTGAAAGCAGTGTTCAAGCAGCTAAATTTATTCCTGGATTTCAGAAGATTTACAAGCATAGAGGCATGCAATAAATTGAGATCCTCAACCTCTGCTTCCCAAATCACCTTTAATTCTAGATGTAACCACAGCCTAGTGGATATATGTCTGCTTGAAGCTAAGCATAAACTGGATGCCCCACCTCGCACCAGCATTCATTCTGTCTGTGACTGCCTTTTGAGATAAAGCAATAAATGTTTGTCCTCCATAGTGAATTCAAACCTATTTCAAACTCTAGCCATAAGCATTGCTCAGCCTTCTGAGAAATAACAACATATTTTTTACTGCTGCCACACAGTTCATGTTAGTCTTGCAGCCTTGCAAGAGCAAGTAATAAATCAAGATCTGCTGTTCCTTTCCTGAGTCCTAGATCAAGGCCTGGTCCTAAAAATACCTTATGGAATCCTTTGAAAGGGAAGATCAGCTAATATTTGTTCTGGCCTACATTTTAGGACAAAATTAGATGAAGTCCAGTGATGAATCTGATAGAAAACTTACACTTCATGGTAGGGTAAAGATCCCTAAGGTTAAATGAAACTTAGGATTCTTCAAATTCATTTTAGGAGTAATGCTTTTAGTGTGTGCCAACTGGACTTACAGCTGGATGTGAGATTAATAGGCCTTGTCACCTGGCAATGTTGGGGAAAGACTTGTTTTATATTTGCAATGATATTAGGGTTTGGGATGGAAAAGGTGAAGGACCAGGGTAATGGTAAAAGAGCCTGGGGCTAAGATCAAAACCAGTGTGGATGTTACTAGTGTTTTTTGACTAGTTCTGGTGACCAAAAGGGGGAATTAAGTCTTAGAATTACAAGGCAAAAGTTTTCTCACTCCATCCTGCAAGGTCCACAAGCCTGGAATAATGTCTTGTGGCTAGAATCCATTTCCTTGATGTGAACCTAGGGTTAGGATTTGGAGCAAAGAACCAGATGTTCTGGGGCTTAAATCAAGTCCGGTGTAAGCTTCAGATGTGCATCTAATGTTATTGTCAAGGGTTGCAGGGCCTGACCCAAAAGTTTTGGAGGTGGAGGGAAGAGCTGATGCTGTCGATTTATGGCTTACTCATTCTTTTGTGGGATGCCTTGAGTTGATTTAGGTAATGGATATTCTAAGATATTGTAGAAGTGAATACATTTTGATTATAAAAATGTAAAATTTTTGTTTGGGATTCTAAAAGTCTGGGGTGAAATGCCAGCAGAATAGAAGAGTATCTTGGTAGTTTCAGAGCAGGTTAGGCTTAGTAAATCTCAGGTAATCTCATAGCTCAGAAAGACTTACTGGTTCTCAGTGAGGGAGGATATTGTTAACAGTGAAGGGTTATGGCAAATTCTGGCTAAGTATGGCTTTCTGGGCTTGCCTAGGGGTGAGGGATTTTCTTTTGTTAGGGCCAAAGATGAAAAGCTTATTGCTAAGTCATACAAGCCTTATGCAGTTAAGAAAAAGGGTAAGTGGCTTGCATTTAACTCAATTACAGGTTCCTGGTTTCATTTAGGATGTGACTAGCTCTTGAGTTAGAATTTGGGACTCCAAGGACAGGAAAACTAAGCATAGACTTACACAGATGCCTACAAGGTCCAGCAGACTGGGGTGAGGACTGGTACTGAGAAGCGCAGTTTATGTTGTATAGATAAAATAATCATCACCTTAACTGATAGAAAAGACACAAACTCCTGGATTTAAATATGTGTATGAAGTTAAAGGTGTAAATTGTCATATATTGAAACTAAGCTTCCTATAGGTATCTAGTCTTATTCTTTGTCCACCAGGCACAGAAAGAGCTGATACAATAAACTAATATCTACAAAAAAACCAACAGTGAAGTATAAATTATCACTGTAACAGATGATTCCACTGTAGTAACATTAACTAGGAAACTTGTGGCATTGACAGAAAACCAGAAATGGAAAATAGGAGTAAATTTTCCAGTTTATCCGATAAACTGGAGACTTGGGTTCTTATAGCTTGAAACAGAATGTGATGATAAACTAAACTGATTTTTCATCCCTGTTTTTTATCATTTTATAACTAGTTGTGTTCTTGCTATACCCACTGCACATCTCTCACAAATAAGATGTGTTCTACTTGACCCCAACTGTAATAATATTGCTGGTTGAACTATTCATGTCAAAAGGAGGCAGGAAATGGGAAGGAAAGTATCTTGTTGCAGTGGTTGAATAAAGTTTTATTGTGTAATTCCAAGCAAGTGAAAACAGAAATAACTTTTCAGTGGCCTTGCCAGCCTTTGTTGCCAGCCTAACTATTTCTAGTTAGTCAAACCAAGATTAATTTAACATTTTTCAACATTTTTGATAGCCCCCTTTTATTTTTCCCCCCCTAATGGTACTAAAAGAGGCAAACAAATTATATTTACTTTTAAAGGTTTTATCCCAACAGAACTACTACATATGATAATTTAACACCCTTCAGCTTTGGGACTTGAAAATCTTCCTATCAATATTAATTGCTTAGAGGATGTGCTTGGTGTTCTGATGTTTGTGTATCAATACCCAGGTATTGCCTCAGGAAATGCTACCGCTCAGTCATAATGCTAAAGAGAAATATTAGAAATAGCCAAAACATTTCATGGAAGACCGCCCATGAAAAAAGCATTCTAGTTTTGCTATAATGCAGGTAATTTCAAAACATATGTTACCAAAATCAGTATTTGTAATTTTAATTAATATTAACAGGATTGTGTAAACACACATTTTTATAAGAAATGCTTTTCATTAGATTTTGTAGTCCAGGATTATTAATTTTATGTTTATGTATAAAATTAACACTTCATCTACCACCCAACCAGGTGGTTACTGCTCCAAAGCCCTTTTTTATTGCATGGAAATGTGTTTTACTACTTTATAGAAATACTTTGAAAAATGCGACTATTGTAAAATAAACTATGATGATAAAATGTTTATCATGCTTCTTATTGAAAAATGAACACTTGGTCATAAACGAAAGGATACATTATAATAAAGAAAGTGTTGGTGTTTCTGTTGTCCTAATACAAAGCTCTCTGGAGTAACTATGTAGTTCTTATTTACTGTAAGAGGTCTGTAAAAATAATAGTAATAGTGATAATATAAGCATGGTTGCATTCTTTTGCAGAGTATTTAATCATCGGCTCAGATCTCATGTCTTCTGTCTCTGAAGACTGTAGAGAATCTTATACCTGCCTAGTGGCATGCATTTAGAGGATGTTTGAAATCAGAGTCTTTATTTATTGCTGTGTTTAAACTGTTGAAAGTACATCTGCAGTAACTGCATGGTAATGTAAGAGGCTGACAATCTAATCTTAAGTAGTGAAGATTGTCCCTGGAGTTGTAAAGCTCAGCATTTCTGAAAAATTAGGGTGTGATTTAGGAGCTAAGTGTTAGCGTGGTCTGCAGGTCACATTAGAAGTGCAGCAAAAATAAATAACACAAGTGAGAATATACAAGAAAGCATGAACTACATGTAATTGGCTAATAACTGCTGACATGCTCAGCTGTGAATCATACTCATCTGAGGGAGACTGACTGCAAGAGACATCAAACAGATGTAAAGTCATTTTTAAAATTCTAGAGAAGTACCATTAATCCCAAAACAGTGTAGTGAGGATTCCCGTATGACTACTTTGCATATAGCTCATCAAGCGAAAGCCATATCTTCTCATAAAATGATAGTTTGTTCAGCCTCATATGTGATTTTTCTTTCAGCTGTGTCCAACAAGCTATTTCTAAATACATTTAACTTGTAATGATTTGTGCAAGGGAGTGGGAGTGCTTTTCCAATCAGTTCAGGAAAAAAAGTTTTTGAACAGTGTAGCATATTGAAATGAGGAAAGATTTTTTTCTCATTCAGCCCTTGACAGAGCTGCTGCTGTCAGCAGGTGCAGCTGTTACGCGGCTGTGTTGCCTGGGCTCTACTGAAAGCTATGTCTAGGGGTTCCATAGAGAGCAAAAGCAGCGTCTTTTGCTTATTTATGTGAATGGCAAAAAGAGAGCCCTGGGACACATTTGGCTTTTGAATTTGAAAATACTTATTTTCAACTGAGCATTTCCTTAAATTTATTATTTATTTTTTTTTTTAGTAGCATCATCCTTTTGCATTTCCTATGCAATTTATAGATGAGGAAATTGAGACATGGAGAAGTTGAGTAACATCTGTGGGGTCAAGCAGCACTAGAGTACAAGAGTTACAGGGAGAGCCTGGTAGTTGGCTTGCAGCAAATACCGAGTGATAACATCTCTCATGTAACAGCATGTGCTGTCTTAAAAATGGTGGTATTCCCATTTCTCAGCTACATTTGTTGTTTGATCTTGGTTATATGTACTTTACCAGCAGCTTTTTCATAAATAGGAGGAAAGGTCCCATTCTTGGGCATCTTACCTTTAATAGCTGAAGACATTAAATTATTCATTTTTGATATGGTGTGACTGGGAAAATGAAGTACTCAGCTGGAGATCAGGATGCTGGTTGCTCTTTCTTGCTCACCTAAAGGTCTGCACCTTAGCTTTTGGCAAGCATCTTTCCCACTTGGGGTTTACCTTTTCAGTAGGGTCTTTTTTAAAAAGAACACAATTTTCTTTCATTCTTCCCCTCTTACTTGCTCTTGTTCTTTCACTGTCCACTGCAGGAGCAGGAATTTTTAATTGTACAAGTAATTCTACAACTTAAGGCATAGGATTTCATGGTTACAGGATAAACAGAAGATCAAAAACACTTCCTATACTTTTGAGATCAGTGGCAGTGAGCCATGTGCTTCTGATAGCTACTCATTCACTTGATTTGGATTTTCTTGGTTTCTCACTTCTTTTGCATGTCTAGCTAGTCACAGATGTAATAATATCTTCAGGGTTTTTTTTCCTTTCTATTTCAGAATTGATTTATTGAACCAGTATACTATCAGATAATGACTAGGCCAATAAAGAACTTTGCCATGTATCATCCTAGGGTTTTTTAATTGCAACCTGTTCATCTTGCCAGGTTTATCGTTGGGTTTTTTTTTCTTATCTGTAAATTACACTTAAATGATCCATAGCTTTAATTACTGCAGCTTATTATATTTTGGACAGGAGTGGTATTATCTGAAAAAGATAGAACAGTACAAAGATACAACAACTTATCTTCAAAGCAACACTGCTGTTGAGGTATCACTGAGTACCTACATTCAGTGTGTTGTTCAACACTGAGTATAATGCATTTACTGTGTTTCCATCTGCTGTTTATTTTTTCCAAACAAATGCTAATTTCATTACTACAACAAACAGGAGAGAAGGAATGAAACAGTTGACCAGTAGTGAGCATTCATACTATCTTTCCTGAGAGGAGGACATAGTTTGTAAAAGGCTCTCCCATAGAGGAGTCAAGTTTTGTCTTATAAGCAAGGCTAACTAGAAAACTGATTTCTCTGTAGTTTTGTTCTGCTACTTATCCCCTGTTAGGCGCTCACGAGAGGCTGCAGAGGTGCTCTCCCGGCCCGTTTCACTGGAAGTGATTGGCCATTAGCCGCTCTTTGCATATCTGTACAAACTCGGGTGGCTGGGAAGGTCTGTTAGGAGCAGTGGAGCCAGTAGATCGAGAAGCAGGGCTAGGAGTGAGGCTGCACGGGGCTGTGGTCTCTGCTGCCTCGTGAAGGGAAGGCTGGTAAAGGAGCTCTCCTCTTCCCCAGAATGGCAAAGGTAATTTAACAGAAAATGATATTATATCAGTAAAATCTGGTGTACTGCAATTAACTAGAATTTCTAACCTCCGGTTTACCCATACCTAATTTCTTTCTTTCAGATTTTGCTAAATAGTATTTCATGGCTTAATGATTAACCTTACACATAAAGTTTGTAGAAATTAGAATGTGGATGAGTAGCTCATTACCTAGGAAAAAAACCCCAAAGCCTTAACAATGCAAGTTTTGGGTCATAGAGTTGAAAAGAGGAACGAGGAGCACATTGTGGAATGACTTCTGTTAATCTGATCTGCCTGTGCAGCTGTCTGAGAAGTGTTCAGACTCACCTTGTGCTAGAATAAAGTTAATAAACATAGCTCACTGCTTAGCAGAAAATAGATTGTCAGCTCCCAAAAATAAATGGATAAAAAATGAATTAAATCGCTTGAGTAAGAAGGATATAGAGCATACTGATACAGCAACAGTTATGAAAAAGACCTTCGTAAGTCATACTTTTGATATGTTAGGTATGGACTTTTAATGTGGAGAAAGAAATATAGTAGTCTCCCCTTTGGGTCAAATGTCATTAATTTAATTGATAGCCACTGTGGGGATGGGGAGGGAGAATAGAAAAGAATAAAATAGCCTTTAGGAATATCTTTTTGCAGTGTGTGCTCAGTACTGTCCGGCTTTTCATCAGGTGTTAGTGCTGTGAAGCTGGTCTTGCAACACAGTTCAAGAAACTGCGAAAGATGCTTTCCAACCGTGTGAGCTAGTTTTGTGTGCAAAGTCACCAGTGAATGTCTGCTGTCCTCCCAGCCCTCATCTGTCATCTGAATTGATTTGACTGAAAGGAGCTGGTTATTGTTTGATCTACTTAAACATATAATGAGTTTAAAACTGTTGGGTTTTTAGGCTTTAAGAGCTTTCCTGGATCTTGTAATCTGGAAAAAATTTGGGAATCTTTAAGGGACTGTCACAGCACCAGGTTCCATATTGCTCCTCTTATGGCTGCATTCACCAGCCTAAATTCCTGCTACTCAGGGCTCCAGACAGGCCAGAACCAACCCGTAAAGCTCTCCAGGGGATGGGAGCAAAGTCAGTTCCGTCTAATGCAAGTCCTTTCTTGAGAGCTAGAAATGCTAGTGAATCTTTAAATAACTCTAGCAAAGACTGGTAGCACATTCAGAGAGACAATCTCTCACAGTTGGGGTTTTGTTTGGGTTATTTTGGGGAGGGGTTGGTTGTTTAGTTGTTTGTTTGGGGGTTTTTGCCTTTTTTTTGTTTGCTTGTTAGTTTTTAAGGTTTAACTCCTAGATTGTACTTTTGGCACCTACAGTTGCCTATCTGTGAAACCAGTTACAGATAGAAATGACAGCACTTAGCCATACAAATACATGGAACACTGTTGCAATAAGTGATTAGGATTTAAATGAAATAATTGTACTTACAATTAATTGCCTTCCTGACTGATTACAGATAGCATTAGAGAAAACTGTTTAAAAGACTTCGAGTGTGGTAGCAGACTAATAATAGAGCCAAAGAGAGCAGGCAGCAAGAGTAAATAAGTGGCCTAAATGTGTAGGTGAACAAGCAAGAAAGCAAGTTTATATTTTTATTTTCTGTAGTTTCTTTCAGTGCTAATGGATAATATACACTGTGGTTTTACTGAAAACTAGTGGTATTTAGAAGGAAAACGCTTAATGTAAAATGTCAACACAATCTTTACATACTTTTCCTGCACAGTTCAGTGGAGTATGAAAAGACATTGTATCCTTTCCTGCAGGAAGTTGGTCTTGCTTCTGTAGTTTGTATTCATCCTTAACCATTAGTGAGTACCTCACAGGAGTATCGTGGCTGGGTCTGAACAGATGTGCTCTACATGTCAAATTAGTTTTCAGTTTTCAAGCCATGCTGAATTTGCAGCCATCCTGTGCAGCTTATCATACATTCATCCTATCAACATGAAAAGCTATTTTCCAGTGCTAACAGGCTGGATTTAGTGTCATACTGGACTCATCAGTAGGGTATAAAATTCTGAGCTGTGTAGCATTTGCCAAAAAACAGGAAAAAATGTTTCCGTGGCAGATCTGCCTCCTCCACTTTCCTAACCACTGCAAGCACTTAAAATTGACAACATTTTGACTGTATTTATGTAAAAGTAATTTTTTTTTTCATTCATTCTTCATTGCATGTATTAATTTATTTTTCTACTGTATTCTGGGGGCTGCCTGGTAATGTTCTAATAGCACAGTGCCCAATCAGCTTGAGTAGCACTCCTGAAATTCATGAAGACAGCTGACTTCTGTCTTCTCTGTGGTTTTTTATGGGACTGTAACACAAATTAACACATAGGTGCTTGTCATTAGCATACTTCTCTGAAGAAAATCAAAGAATTGTGGAGTGAAGTTAACCTGCGAAGAGGCTCACAAGTTGGTAGATCTCTGAAAACTTCTGGAAGAAAGCTGAGTTTCTGTGTCATGAATGCCTCTGCATTGCAGTACTGAAACAAAGCAGGTGGGAAGGATTATTGATCTACTCTTAAGGCAGAGTGGATAAATACTTTGGTTACGTGCATGTAGTTCTATGTAGCTGAGCATGTGATGAGCTGGCTGCTTTGACTTTTTGAGTCATACATAGTGTATTACAACTCTTCAGATTCCCAGCAAGCTGTGGTCATGTTTTGGTATCAATTCTGCAAATTAAACATGGTCTTAGGCTTTTTGATCAAATATAGATGAAGGAATTTGTTCAAGTTGGGTGGTTAAGGTGTCTATGCTAGTGTAAGCTTGGTATTTCCTTTGTCAGATCTATGGTTTTGAATTTTGGTTAAACACTCTCCATATGATATTAAACTGTTGCATAGATAAAGCTGTTGCTTTTGTTCATATTTCATTGATTTATTTACAGTAATTGACTGTGATACACTTAATTTGTCAGTTCTCTGTATAGACACTAAATTATCTTTTCTCTGGTTTGTGGCTCAACATTTGCTTCCTATTTTGATCTTGCTACAGATCAAACATTAGAATATGTATTATATGCTCTGTTTCAGCATTTTGGTATAATCTGATTATATCTAGGACCTCGAGTATTTTCAACAATATTTAGACTCTGGAGTCACTGGGAATGTAAAAGGCTTCAGTAATTTCTACATAATATGTTTAATGGTGTTTACTAATTATTAAAGCATTGCATTTGTAAACATTCTTTGTTTCCCTTGCTGGGAAATACAAACACACAAAAAACTTATGAACCGCATTTTCAAAAAGGGAGATCCAGAGCATTGAAATAAGTATCCATCACGTATTCTGTAATCACAAAACATGAAAACATGCTGTACAGATCATTTATATTTCAGATTAACACTGAATCCTGTATTCCATTGCATCTTGGGTTTAACTGGTATTATATAAATGATACATAAAGATATAAGTATTATATTAGTATGCACCTTGTTTCTTCCTATGGCAGGCTTTTTTGTTTATGAAAGTGTTGAAGTTGTGCTAGGAATATGACTGTAGAGCATCTCTGCACCTAATTTCCAGCAGATTTTCTATATATTTCATAAAATCAGTATATTTGTGAATCAGGGTTGGAGGATTGTTTGTTTCATCTGTATATACACACACCCTCACCCTTCCAATGATAAATAGCTGCCCAGAACCCAATTCTCACAGCTTTCATGCCACAAAGAGTTTGAAAAGTTTGGTACATAATGGGTAACTCACCTCATCCCAAATGCATGGTCAGTGTGTGTAGCTGATGCTATTTTGAAAGAGCATGTTTCCAGGTATGTAGGTTGCTGGAATAATGAATAATTTCAGGAATGAGTGGAATATATAGTGTCTGAAAACTAAACCATACTCTGACAGTTTAGGAAGTTTTGGATAAACATATTTTGTTCTCCTTTTGCAAGAAAGAGCAATTTCTTTTGATTTCCCTTTCTGAAGAGGTGGAAAGTGCCTGCAGGTAAGCTTGGGGAGGGAGCTGAGCTTGGCTGAACAGCATCTGAGCTGGTAGCCTCGAGGAAGGCTTTTGTAGCTCTGTGGGTTAACTGTGATTATGCACTCATCTGAAGCTGACTTTGAGTTTTTGCTGCACTGTCCTACAGTCTGTAGAGCATTATTTTTAATGTGTTTTCTTAAGGCTTAAAAATTCTCTCAGCTGTGGGGATATTTTTGTTCTGTTGGAAGTGCTTCATTTATTTCACTGGACCCCCTGGTGTACAACCCCACTGAATCTGGTAGATTGTGAGTCTTTTATTCTGGCTTGGAAAAAGTTTTCTTAGCAGAAATGAAGTGAAAAATCCATGAAAAATACTGTGTGATGGAAAAGAAATATACTATGGGATATAACCACTCCAAATAACAGTCTGGAAGGTGGCATTGAAAGACCTGATTACCACCTTCAGCTCATTGGAAGCAGCCACATTAAACCAGCTGCTCTTGGTAAATGGCAGCCTGAGCAAAATGGGAGCAGGAAGTGGAGAGGGATGGGGGAAACAGATTGGGATGCAACAGAGAAACAACTTCATTGGGAAGTGGCAGTAGAAAGGGATTGTTTCTGCCATAGGGAATGTAGTGATCTTGAAGGAAATCCCTCGTCTGTGGAGACAGCAATGGCTCGATTGCTGGAAGAACTGTGAACTCTGGCAAAGGACACAGACGATGCTGATATATCACTGTAGCAAGGCTTTTTTAGTTGGGATGAGAAAGTTTGAAACTATCTAATGCCAAAATGATAAATTAATGTAAAATTTAGGCACTTGTGTTTATGTTTGGATAATTTCATGGGTCTGCCATTGCCTTTAATGCAATATAACATTCTTTGGTATAGTGCAAATGAAAAGGGAAGGAAGATCTCTACTGAGGGATAGATGGTTAATTTCTTAAGGAAAAAAGAGTCAAATGCAGGCAGAAAGAAACCACGTCCTTATACTTGCTAGTACATCATGAGACTCCTTTATTTTGTTTCAAGTAATTTTCTGGCAAGTGTATTTCACTTCTATATGGCTATTAAACTCTAAATGCTTTCCACAATCAAGTGATTGTTGAATATTCAGAAAACATTACACTAAATCTAAATTACATGTTTACTCAGACACGGTAGGACTTGATTCCTCAATGTTCATAGATACATATACATTTTTGGTGTAAATGAGTTCTGGAAGTACCTAGGGGACTCTCTTCTGCCAACAAAGAATTAGATGGCATTAAACTGGATAGATTTTGTTAGGAAAAGCTTCATTTAAAGACAGCATGTCTCATTGATTAGTCTTGTTCTAGAAAGCCTGTGTATTATAGATGGTTCAGATGCAGTTCAGCAGAAAAGCCCCCTACAGCACAGTGAAAGATGATTTTGTCCATCAGTGCAGTGGCTCCTGCAAGAGGTATCAACAAAGCCTTTCAATGCAGTGCTGCATCAAAGCATATTGGCCACTTGGCCACAGAGAGACAATTGGGTGCTCTTTTCTGCAGCCCTTATGAGCCCTTTTGCTGCACTGGATGAGAATCTTCTACCTATTCTGCCAAATGGCCTGTGTTTTGCTCAGCTCTCAGTGGGATTTATCCCTATTTGCGAAGCTCTGAGTATGGGAAGGCCATAGCAGATTCAAAGGCAGGACCAAAGCATTTCCCAAGACTAAAAACTGTATTAGCTACACAGACTGCATACAAAAATGAGTTCTGCACTTAGTTGAAACTATGATCTAAATGCCTTTCTTAGCCAGAGTCCTGTCATTCTTTCAATCATGATCTCCATTTGGCCTTTAAGAAAGCAGGAGTGATGGTGAGGAAAAAGACAAAAGATCTACAACAGTCTCTTTCAGGTTAAGCTCTCTAATTCAGATACATGTTTATTAGTTATTAGCAGGCTTTAAAAGAATTTTTGACTTCCTACAGATTTATTTGCTTCTTTTTATTTTATTTTTTTTATTATTTTTCCTAGCATCTTTCTGAAAGCACCTGGCTATTCTATGGATGTGCTGTGAATAATTCTGCAGGGGAATGGGATAGAACACAAGTGCTACATGTATCAAGAATATAGGCTGCTTTAATATTTTTGGCTATATGTGCCTCAGGATTCCTAAATTATAATTTGCTTGGGTGAATAATTGCAGTAAACAACATCAGCGGTAACAAACACAACACTGCAGTTCATTCTTTTAGTCAACATTTTGTTTTGATTTTCTGTCTTCTACAATAGCAAATCTGTCACTGTCAACAAGTATTTTCTGGCTTTTATGGGAAAGAAATGCACAGCTCTTATTGCTTTGTTAATACAAGCTGCTTTCATATGTTTCCTTCCTACTTTGCAAAAATATGGCACTTACCAGTTGATATTTCCCAGCTAATTTATATGTAGTATTTATCCTTGCATAAAAGGTGCTATATGTAACACACCTTTTGCGAGAGGGCAAGTAACAGTAAATACTTGGCTTCCATAACCATATGCAAAAATTGCTTGGTGATACTCTATGCAATCCCAGAATATAGTGATGTGCGGTTAGACTCCACAACTCATTAAAGTTGTAACTTTACAGCAGCCTGGTGACAAGCACAGCAGCATCATTTGAGGGTTCTGAAGGGTTTGGATGGCCTTTGGGTACCCTTGGGACCTGCCTGCTGATTGTGATGGGGATCAGCATGGTGGCATGTACACAGAGTGTGTTCTACCCACGACCATTTTGTCTGATCTCAAGAGCTAACTAGACTCAGGTTTGGATCTTGTCTAGCGTTAGACAACGATATGGGGGGACCAACAGATTTTTCCCAAGGCTGGACAATC
>NDXB01017219.1:0-33145 GCA_002631895.1 Agapornis roseicollis | reverse complement strand
TTAGGGAACATTTTAATGCTTTTTACTATGTTTTTCAATAGCAGTTGTTGAAATTCAGTGAGCAAAAAGCTGGATGGAAAAGTGATGTTTCCTTTTTACCTTTCCACGCTCAGATTTCTTGCTTGCTGGGCCAGATTGAGTTGGAAGGTCGAAGACCCCCACTGATGGCATCTGGCAAATCCCTGCCATGTTTCCAGCCTTATGATTTTTCCCCTAGCTCAGGAGGATTTGTGACTGGCAGGTTTCTCACTGGCATCAAACCTTCTGTAAGTTGAATACTTCTGCTGCTTATACTGAAAGTTACTTAAATCTTGGTATTTTAATAGAGAGTATCTGCAATTCTAGATCAATTGAGTTTGTTCACCCTACTTTCCTATGTAGTGTTTGAGAAGGAGCATAAATTGCCAGTCTTGGTGTGCTTCTGAGCAGGATGCTGATGGGATTGTGCTTCTGTTTAGGAATTCTTCTTTCACTGCATGGCTGGCAGGGAAGGGCTTGTGGATACAGCTGTCAAAACCAGCCGCTCTGGGTATCTACAAAGGTAAGAGGTTTGTTTTGGGATTTGAGCCTTTAAAAGGTCCTTTTGGTTGGTTGGTAGGGATTTTATTGAACTTAGAAAGTGGCTTAATGCTGAACCCAGGACAGGCTGGCTTGCTAGAGGACTAGATCAAGGGGAACTTCATCATCTCTAACTTACCTTTGGAACATAGCAGCTCAGCTATTCCTTCTGGAGAAATCTTTTTCCTGGTACAAGTAAAAATGTACAAATTCCAGGCAACTCTACTTTATCTTGGCCACAAGAGGAAGATGGGAAGTTCTACTTGGTTCAGAGCGTAGTGAGGGATTCTGAAGGAGGGATGCCCCCTTTTTTCAGACAACTGTTCAAAACTGACAGCAGAGATAGAGAGTAATTTGCTGTTGCATTTTAAGTCACTTCAGTCCAAGGGCACTGCAGGAAGCAACATGGAGAAAGCTTTGCAATATCATTGCACGTCCCACCTGTGTGTCATGTCTGTGTGATTTTTGGCTTCCAGAATTCCTTATCAGTGCACTTAATATCTTAATGAAAACAGTATTTTTCACATTAGAGTTATATCATCCTTGTTGCTTTGTATCCTCTTAACAGGGTTTTAATTTGTAATGTTCTTTCCTGTTTTCCTCCGGGACAGGTGTATCATAAAGCATTTGGAAGGACTGGTTGTTCAGTATGACCTGACTGTACGAGACAGTGATGGCAGTGTGGTGCAGTTTCTGTATGGAGAAGATGGGCTTGATATCCCTAAAACTCAGTTCTTACAACCCAAGCAGTTTCCTTTCATTGCAGAAAACTATGAGGTAGAACATCTGAAGTATGCTTACGGGATGAAGGGGAAGGCTGAAACGCACAGTTAACATCTGGCATAGCTGTTAAGGATCCCATGGCGTAGTTGTTTCTCTCAGTCACTCTCAAGACTAACCTATGTTTTTATTTGCTATTGTATCCAAAATATGAAACTGAATCTTAAGTCTGTGGCATGGTTTAAGCAGTCCAGTTTCAGCAGAGAACCAAGCCCTTTCCCTGTTCTAACTCTGCACTTGGATTCAACATAAATGACTTAGTTAGATATAAGGAAGAAGTTCTTTACTGTGAGGGTGGTGAGGCACTGGAACAGGTTACTCAAAAGAAGTGGTGAATGCTCCATCCCTGGCAGTGTTCAAGGCCAGGTTGGACAGAGCCTTGGGTAATATGGTCTAGTGTGAGTCCTCCCTGCTCATGGCAGGGGGTTGGAACTGGCTGATCTTAAGGTCCTTTCCAACCTAAACCATTCTGTGATTCTTTGACTTTACTCTTCAGTCTGTCAGGTTTGAGTAACTTCCTTTTACCAGTAGCATCACTGCTTATTAAAGAATAACAATTATCACACATTTTTTTTCTCTGGTTGAAAACCAGTTTTGAAAGTTGCTTTGCAGCAGCTGAACATTCTCTGTGGCAGCAGATGTCCTTTTCAGTTTGCTTTGCCTTTTCAGCTACAATGAGCATAGAGAGAAGAATGATGATGATACAAAGCTGGTTTTGGTAGTATTCACTCTAAATGGTGTTTGTCTTTCGTATAATCATACAGATAACTTTCTTACAGGTAATCCAGAAGACAAAGCATCTGGATGAAGCTTTAGCAAGGATGGAGTCTCACCAAGCTAGCCAGCAGTTCAAAGCCATCAAAAAGTGGCAAGCCAAGCACCAAAACTCAGTTCAAAGAGAAGGAGGTTTCCTGATGTTTTCCCAAAAGAAAATGGCAAGTGTAAAAGCACAGATTCCAGGGGGTGAAATCAAAAATGGAAGAGATGCTGCTACTTTACAGGTAACACAGAAGCAGTTGAATTCACCAAGCTCTTTAAACAAGTTGCAGAGTGTTTCATGGTCTAACTATGCAAGTTGTCTTCCGAAGGAGTCTTATGTCAGTTCTTTGGGTGATGAAGCTGAGATGTATGTATTGAGGTCTGTTAGCAGCAGTGCGAGGGCAGAGGCCAAAACCAGAATTAAAACTGGTTTTAAAACCAGCCCCTGGTTGTGGGTGGTTTCAGGTGGTTGGTTTTGTTTGCTTAGTGGTGTGTTGTTTGAGTTTTACCTCATGGACACAGAATAGATCTCTCTTGGATGGACAGACACCTGCGAGCTGGGTGAGAGCCTGCTTAAATACAAAGATCGAATCCAAGCTGCCTAGGGTCTCAAGAAAGTACTCTTGCTTAAGCCTCCTGGACATCAGGGCACTAATCCATATGTTCTGGCTTCTAATGAAGGTTATATGTATGAACCCAGAATGAAAACAGGTGCTGCTTCATGGCCTTGCTTTTACAAGGAATTTACCCTGGTAGAACATGGACAGTTAGCATGAAACTCCACACTGAAGGTGTTGAGATACATAACTCTGTGAGCATGTCTGCAAATGCTCTGCCTAATCACTGGTTCATTTATTCAGCTATGCTGAATTTGCGTTGCTGTTGGTACTTCTGATAATGTTCAGTACAATTGAGCTTGGTGATTCATTTGCTGGTTGTTCATTTTGTCTTTCAGTACATGGGTAGATACAGATACATAGAAACATAGAATCAGGGAATGGTTTGGGTTGGAAAGGACCTTAAGATCATCCAGTTCCAGCCCCCTGCCATGGGCAGGGACACCTCACACTAAACCATGGCACCCAAGGCTCTGTCCAACCTGGCCTTGAACACTGCCTGGGATGGAGCATTCACAGCTTCTTTGGGCAACCTTCTGTCTTAGTATACTCTAAAGCTCAGTGGACAGACTTTCATGTCACAAACCAGTTCTTCCATCATGAAGAAGCAAGGCATATAAGAGATAGGTTTAGCTCATTTTCTGTATTGAGTTTTCCTTTTAAGTAGTGTTATAAATGTGAGAAGCCAATCTTAATTGCTTAAAAATTAATGTATTAATTTTACAAATGATTAAGGTGCAAAGGCAATGGGCAAACAGCGCTGGGTGCGTGGGGAGTCTCCGCTCCACCACAACGCACACCGAGTCCCAAGGGAGGCCCCTTTTTATCCCCTTTAGCTCTTCTATCAGATCATCTTCTCAACCAATCCGTCTTTGCTAGGTGGTTACTTGTCATTGGGCCCTCCAGGTCTCGGGGTAGAATCTTGCACAACAGGGTACACAAAAGCAAGAAGCAGCTAGCTCAGGGTTTTCTCCTTATCTGGTAGCTTTCTTTGGTTGAAACCAAGGTGTCTATTTTTTCTTCTTGTGGTTAGGTTATGAATTACACCACAGTTTCTAATTTCCTGCAAGATTTCCCTTTAAGTTAACCACATACAGCAAACAAATGACTTTTCCCTTTTACCCTTTAATGCAAAAATGAATGAAAATGATTTTCATTCATTTTTACATTGGTCTATCTTCATTCCTACAATCAAAATCATTTAAACCACACATGTTACAATGCTCACAAGGGATCTCTGATCCACACACACCACAATGTTCACATTGGTTACTCATGCTATCATGAGGATTATTACAGTTTTGACATGAGTCAGCCCGATACCCTGTACAACACTGACACGAATCAACTCAGCATTCCTTACAGTAGGTGTTAACTTTTTCCTCTATTAAATGCAATGTTTGAAGCATTACTTAAAGACTGAAGAACAGAAATAAAACTGGTCAGTGTGAGAGATGCAGGCTATGTTAGATAATAGTCTCTGCTGGACTGTTGGGGTTGGATGGGGCTTGGAGCAACCTGGTCTAGTAGAAGATGTCCCTGTGCATGGCAGGGGGTTGGAACTGGATGAGCTTTAAGGTCTCTTCCAACCCAAACCATTCTATGATTGTATGAACTGAAAACCAGAGAAGCTCCTTTGTCACGCCGGCTTTAGGCTACTGGTGGTAGTCAGTTAGAAATAAAGATTCAAGTATGTTGAGGGGGTTCGCTCCCAAGTTAAAATCATTCTTAGAGGGCTCTATTTCACTATTATGGTTAGACTGTGTGTAAAGACTCTTGAAGTCATTTGAGATCAAAAGTGTTAAGGATCAGAAAATGAAGAAAACCGTATTTGTAGTTGAGTTCTTTGCTGTGTTACACCCTTAGGTTTTAGACAGGTAATCTTTGCTATTGCTTGATTGCTGCTGGAAGCAGTTGTACTTGGGTTGGTCTTATTGTGGATAAACCAGTCTCCTTAAATATCTGCCTTTCAGTTATTGAAGATGTGGTATGAACTAGATGAGAAGAAAAGAAGAAAGTATATGAAGAAGACAAACAAGTGCCCTGACCCAAGCCTTGGTGTTTGGCGTCCAGATACTTACTTTGCATCTGTTTCAGAAGCATTTGAATGTGGAGTTGAAGATTATATCAACAAATGGGAATCTGAGAACAGACAAAGTTATGTGCACCCAGCAATTTCTTCTGATAGGTAATAACTTCTGTGTCTTTACTTCTTTGCACTGAGCCAAGATCCACAATTCCTGTTTTTGAACTGGATTTGCTAAAGAGAAAAGTCTTTCTCAACTCATCCTTTTATTGTGACCTTGTGAAACAACGTCGTGGGTTTCAGAATGGTTCCTGAAAGCCAAGTGAGCTTAGTGTGCAGTGGAGAGGCCCTGCCCATCTCTTTCTCCCAAACTTCCATTTTCCATGCTTCTAAGGACTTGAGCAAAGGCTTTATGGAATAACAGTGATGTACTGCTGTCCCCCTGCATAAAAACTAATACTTTACAGTAACACTTGAAATCCCAAACATGCTTTTGCCACACTTTGGAGTTAGCAGAGTAGTTAACATGAGCAAGGGGGAGTACATGGACTCTCTTGACATTCTGGGAGTCAGAATCAGAAGCCAAGGCCCCAATTCTGTATTGATGGGCTCTGTCAGATCAGATTGGGATTGACAATTTTACAGCTTCTTGAGTGTATTTATCCATAAACTTCCAGGAGAAATTGCCTGAAAGAGGTAAATTTATTGACCTGAGCAATGTTCTTTGTTTTGTACCTTGAATTACACTGAGCACTACAATGAGCTAAACCTCTCATTTCCTGTCTTCAGACTGAAGGATCTGTTGTATTTAAAGTGGCAGCGATCTCTCTGTGACCCAGGAGAAGCTGTGGGTCTCCTTGCAGCTCAGAGTATTGGGGAACCTTCCACACAGATGACTCTGAACACCTTCCACTTTGCTGGCAGGGGTGAAATGAATGTCACACTGGGTATTCCAAGGTGAGAAAAGTGTTCTCTGTAGGTCCTTTGCCATTTTTAGCACTTAGGTAATAATGCTTAATGTCACTGGGAGGTGTATGTGTAATCCTGAGGGCAGATGATCCTTCAGTTGAATTGTAAATTATGCCTTGTCACAACTATTTTAAAGTCTTGCAACTTTACAGTTGGTTTGGTTCATTTCCCAGATAGAAAATACCTTTGAAGGCCCCTGATTCTTATCTGATGTATAGCAAAGGGCTTATTCATTGCTGTGTTTTCGTCAATACAGTATAAGCCTAAAAAATTATGCTTTGTGGGTTGGACCTCTTCTTCCCCCTACTATTAAACCTATTTCTTTCACACACCAAACTTCACTGCATCTATAAGATCTGGTATGTTTAGTACTATCACCTATGGAGGGAGGGACCTGTTTTATAGCAGCCAGGTTTCCCCTGGCTCTTCTGTTTGGTGACAGGGTCTATCAGCACACACGTATTTAGCAGCCAGTCATCTGCTTGTTCTGAATAACATGGGTGCTCACCCCAGCTTTGTGGTTAGATGTGTGATGCCTTAGATGGGTGATAGTTGTCTTACCTTAGAGAAGGGAAGGGGAGAAAGCATGAGGAAGCATCTGTAGGAAACAGGCTTCGTTAGATCTTCTGGGAACATTTTAGTATCGTTTCTATCCTCTTCCTGGAACTGGATGATAATGGGATTGAGGCAGCAGAGCTGCTTTTGTGCTGGCCCTGAGGAGAAACCAAGAAAGTGAAAAGGAGCAGCTCAATGGTAACCACAGCTCTTGATGCATATGGCAGAGCTGGCAGTTGCTGCATGCTGCCTAATTAAATGAGCCAGGTATTTATGTGCTTGCAGAGGGCTTTTATCATTTCACTTGGAAGATCATTCTTTATTTAAAGGTTGCGGGAAATACTGATGGTGGCCAGTGCAAATATTAAAACCCCAACGATGAGCGTGCCTGTGCTCAGTACCAAGAAAGCTCTCAAGAAAGTGAAACGGCTGAAGAAAAAGCTCACAAGGGTGTGCTTAGCTGAGGTGAGCCTCCTATTCAGAGTGTCCTTGGAGAGCAGCAAACCAAAATGTCCTGTTTAAGCTCATCAATTAGGTTGGCTTTGTAGCAGCTTCCTATTTTGAAGGCTTATCTGTGTGTGCAAGATGAGAGGGTCCTTTCTTTTCACCTCCTGTAGGCGATACCTGCTGGGAAGTGGGCTATTGGAAAGAATTGCAGTTACTGTGTCAATTCAGTTTAAACCTGTAGAGCATTGTCACAGGCTACAGAGATCTATAGACTGTAAAGAAAGGGTAATTGTTCACACCTGGCAGTAGTATAATGGCAGGGAGGGTTTATGTTTGCTGCCATAGCCTTGTTTGGCTTTTTCTCAAGCTTGTTTTTGCCAGTCTCCTTAATTGGAGGAGTTTTGGCTTTGAGAGAAGCTAATCTGCCTGCGACTGCTTTCTGTTTGTTGGGGGGAGTTTAAGGCAAAAGGAGTGCAGAAGGGTAGAGTTCTTTTGCCCAAGAGCTGCCATAAAGCCTCTAGGAAAGTTTGCCCGTTAGCCTTGTGTAATTCTGGTCTCCTGTGGGGAAAGCATTGGAATTGCAGGCAGTAAATGAAGCATCTTTATTGAAGGAGTAACATTCCTGCTTGGAACTTCTGTAGGTGTTGCAGAAAGTTGAGATAGAGGAATCCTTGCATGTGAAGTGCAAGCAGGACAAACATCGCCTCTACAAAGTCAAGTTCCATTTCTTGCCCTATGAATATTACCAAGAGGAGAAGTGTGTGAAGCCCAGAGATATCTTGCACTTCATGGAAACAAAGTGAGTTTGCTTTTAGATACTTGAATACTTGCTCTTCTTTTGCCTTTCCATGTGCATTAAGCGTCACTGTGTGTTGTTTATTGCTGTTACTGTGGCTTTCAGAGCAACAGCTTCCTGCAGATGTGCTTAGAGAAACATCTACCCAGCTGCTTTTTACGTCTTGAGCAGAACTGTGGATCTGTGGGATGGTGACAGTACAGAATTGTATCAAGGCAGGTCTTTCACATGGCTGAGAAGAGCCATTTAAGCATCATCCTGTTCGTTTCTTTGGATGCTTAAACATTACCAGCAAAAAATGTCTGAATTCTTTAAGTGTCCCTCAGCGCTCTCGTTGAATGGAACTAAACATTACTTTGCAAGATTAGTTTTAAAAGATAAATCAGAAAAGGCTGGCTTCCCCCCCCCCCTTCTCTTTTTTCCCCTGCTTCATTCCCCATATCTGGCCAAATTTATATAGATAAAAGTAGACCATTTAATGACAAGGCTCTATTGAAAGCTATTTTTGCTTTGTAAAAAGGCTTCATTGATTTCCTCCTCCTTCAGGCCATATGAGTTCAAGCTGGGTCACTTTATTTCACAATATGTGCTTGTTGGTTGAGAAAGAAAAAAGGCCAGTAGTAAAGCATCCGTTTGGAAAGTCAGTTGGATGTGCAAAGTTTATGTCCAGATGAGATTATAATGTAAGATCATAATTTAATCTTTGGATGAATGGCTACACCTGTGATTGTAAGAGACATGATACCAACCTTTTGATTCCTAAAGGAATGAGAAAGGAGAAGAAATATTCTTTGCCTTATCCCAGAAGTACTTTTGCATCCACCAGAGAACATAGAATCATGGAATGGTTTGGGTTGGAAAGGACCTTAAGATCATCCAGTTCCAACCCCCCTGCCATAAGCAGGGACACCTCACAATAAACCATGTCACTCAAGGCTCTGTCCTGCCTGGCCTTGGACACTGCCAGGGATGGAGCACTCACAACCTCCCTGGGCAACCCATTCCAGTCCCTCACCACCCTAACAGGAAAGAATTTCTTCCTTATATCCAATCTAAACTTCCCCTGTTTCAGTTTGAACCTGTTACCCCTTGTCCTGTCACTGTCCTGATGAAGACTCCAAATGTCCCGTCATGAGCTGACAGGCTTCTTAAGCCAAATAAATGAATCTTTGGACAACTTGCAATTGACTGTGGCTGTGCTGAGCTTTGCCATTATGGGTTGCTGCTTCTTTCAGGTTCTTTAAAATCTGTCTGGAAGCAATTAAAAAGAAGAGTGCAAAGATGGCATCTTTTGCTGAAGTCAGCACCAGGAAGACAACTCGGAGAGATTTAGATGGTGATGAAGACAAGGTACAGAAAAACATTACCTGTGAAATGCCTCACTTCCTTTAGCTGCCTTTGTAAACCTGCACTGGGAAGAGCACTGTGTGAATACTAAATTACTTCTTAAGTATTTTCTTTATGCCTAAACTGTCTTTGCACTCCCATAAAATCAACAGGGAAATTACAGTTATTGTCTGTTAAATCCTAATTGACTTAAGACTTTACTCTGAAAATGCCTGTTTATTTTAACTTCATGGAGATACAAGCTTATTACTCTCTCTTTGCTCCCAGCTCAGTCCTGATGTGGCAGTGGCTGTCAAAACTTTGGGGAAGATCCTTTCTTCATTGAAAGGTTTTTGTGTGTTCCTTCTGCCACTTCTCTCCCATCGAGGACTGTCATATAAGCAGGCTGATAGGTTACCTATCTTGTAGACATCCATCTTGTTTAATGTTGAAGTTAACTGAGTATAAGTACATTACTTCTTTATAGTAGTGGGCTCATAAAACTGAAGTTGACCTTAAAGGTATAACATTGAACATATGTTTGATTAAAGCCTTTTGGAATTGATGTTTCCTTACATTCAGCCTGATTGTCTGGTCTGTCATGGATTTCTAGACACAGCATAATCAGGATGCTACAGCAGAGGAAGAAGAGAACATTGTGGATGCAGAAGCTGATGAAGGGGATGGTGATGCTACAGAAGCAAAACGGAGGAAGAATCAGGAAGAGGAGGTAATGAAATGAGAGGTGCTCAGCACTGCACTTTAATTCCCAGTGTCCTCTGCTTGGTTTGTGTTGGGAAGGAAAGCTTCCATTAAAACAAAATGCTGGAAAAATCCAAACCCCACCTGAAAGGAGATAGGAAAGTCTCTGTGCTGTTTTGATTTGGATGGGGGCAATACTATAGCAGATGATGCAGGCTGGGACTTGCTATGAACCTGGTCATCATAGTTCAGCCTGGTCGCTGCTGTCCTTTAAAAGTAATGCAGAACCATGCAGCTTTGAGTTGGAAGAGTTCTGTGCTTGTCCAAAGCCTTGTTCTTGAGGCACTGGGGAGATGTGTGTGGCAGCCAGGCTGTGCTGTAATTCACTTTAACTTTACCACTTGCTAACTCCATGCCTAACTTTGCCACATGCTAATTTTGTGGTTCTTCATAAATATTCCCTCTGGCTCTGCGTGTTTCTCTATGTTCACTGCTTCATAATTACTGCTTAAAAGATGGGTTGCTGTAATTCAGCAAGAGGATAGAGCAATTGAAAATGTGAAGGGGATCCCATCACCAGAGTTGGATTGTGGGAAGACCCTTTTTCAAGAGGAGAAAATTGAACTGTAGTGAGGAATAATGGCAAGATTATAAAGAAAGAGGGACTGAGCTGACTCCACTGTATTTCCTTTACAACAGAATTACACTTTCATCATGTCATAGGTAAGACACAACTCAGCTGCGGAGAATATTCATGACTGAAACTGTTCATTTAACACTTAGTTTCAGTACACGTTCTGGCTCAGATAAATAGAACATTATTTCTCTGCAGGTTGATTATGAGAGTGGAGAAGAGAGTGGGGAAGAAAACGTTGATGAGAATCTGGAAGATGAAGAGGCTGAATCAGACAAAGAAGAAAAGACTCCTGGTGCTGAAGAGAACCAGAATGAAACAGATGTTGCCGAGTCTCAACCTCTGTCCTTTATGTCTCATACTAAAAAAGAGAAGGACAGGCTACTTCAGTCTGCAGAGCTGCGAGTAAATGCTGTGGTGAGCAGCCACCCATCAATACAGGATTACTCATTTGACACTGAACATGAACTTTGGTGTGAGGTAAGATGGTCCTGGAAGCATCTCTGTGGTTGTGCAGTGATTGCACATAGCTCCCATAATAAATGGATCTTTTCAGTGCAGTGCTGCTGTTTTGTCTCAGCAATCCTTCATTGACACAGAAAAGTGGCAGTGCAGACGTACTTCTTGATGCAATTTTTAGTGACTTATAACTTTTAGAACACCTGATCAACCTTCTTTTTATAAAAACCAGTTTCTGACAGGTTTATTGTGCTTTAATCTTTAAATGTACGAGCATAGAATAGAACCATAGAATCAGCTAGGTTAGAAAAGACCTTTAACATCATCAAGTCCAGCTATTACCCCTGGACTGCCAAGTCCACCACTAAACCATGTCACTGAGGGCCTCATCTACACAATTTTTGAACACTTCTAGGGCTGGTGATCCCTGTGCAGGCGGTTCAATGCCTGTTCAAAGGATGCACCACTGTGTAGCTCTTGATGAATAAAAGTGACTGCTGGGCTGGTGAAAAAATCTTCAATCTTAAACCAAGCAAAACCCCAACAAACACATAGCCCAACCCCCACCCCTCCCCCCAAAAAAAAGCCACCCCAAAAAGACTAATCCATGTAGAGATCAGAGACCAGAAAGCAATGTGGACAAATGCTCCTGGGATGGCATGTTCATATTAGCATCATTCAACTGTAATTCTAGTCAGATGTTTATGATCCTAAACACGCAAGTAGGGGAATTGCAGTTGTCTACTTTTAGCCTTAAGAAGAACTAGGCTGGTCGCTGAGCCACATTCAAGCTTGCTCACAGAGCACCAAGGCTGTGTTGGTTTTTGACTCCTAGGTTTCCCTGGCGCTCCCACTGATGAGGGTGTACTTCGACCTCTCTTCCTTGCTTGTCTCCCTCGCACGGAACACAGTTATTCACGAGGTGAAGGGGATCACACGGTGCCTGTTGAATGAAGGTACCAACAAGCAAGGAGAGAAGGAACTTGTCCTGCACACTGAAGGGATAAACCTTGCAGAGCTGTTCAGATACTCTGATGTACGTAATCTATTTATAATCCCAAACTAGAATGGTCTTGTCTTCTAGGGAGAGACACTGGGGACATCTAGGGATGATGGATGCCATTTCAATATAGCAGGGGTGATGGGTAGCCTTTTCAGCTCTTGAACTCTCTTCATCCTCCTTTTTTTACCCCCAGATGTAACTCAGCAGAGCCTTTTCTCAAGGGCAGCAAATCAGGTTTTGTGCAGCAGCCCAGTGTCTAATGACACATAATTTCACCCTATGCTTCCCTTTGTCTCTCTACACGTTACTTGAGGGAGTTCTTCCATCTAAACAGATTGCAGCGCTTGCAGATGAATAGTTCTGCTATGCCATCTAGCCCATAACTCCCCAAATACAGGATTGTTCCAATCTGTGTCTTCTCTACTGCTTTGCTAGAAGTTCTGGCTGGCTGAGCCAGCCTGGGCATTGCATTGTGGTGTTTGGAAGATTTTAACATGTTCCTGTGCTGCTTGAGCTGTTAGTTTGCTGCTTCTTATTTCAGCTAATTTGCTCTTGTGGTGAGGTTTGATTCCAGTATCTTATTCATGTACATAATGCTGTGATCACTGGTTTAAACACGAATCCTCAGAATTAGTCTTTATCTGTATTTGAGTTGCTGCCTATTTGTTCACTAACTGTTGGTGCTGCTTAAGCTAATGAAAACTAGAGGAAAAAAGCTGTCTTGGCAGAAGTTCTTTGGAACTACAGAGTAACAACTGTCCTAACTTGTGTCTGTGGCTTCTTTGCTTTCAGATCTTGGACTTGAACAGACTTTATTCCAATGACATTCATGCCATGGCTAAGAACTATGGAATAGAGTCTGCCCTGAGGGTGATTATTAAGGAAATAAAAGATGTATTTGCTGTATATGGTAAGGTATCTTTGTGTTTATTACGATAGTCTTTATTATCATTAAAGATGGGAAAACTCAGCCACAGTGCTTCAATTTGTGTGCATGATCTGTTCATTTATGTGTATTCTGAAGTGGCACTTTCTCATTATTTTAATCATTATAGTGCCTGCTGTGAACACTCTGTGAGTTCATTGTTAGCTTCCATTTAATCAGGACTAAACTCACTAGACAAGGTGGAATTTACCCTTCTTCACAGAGCTTTTCTGTTCTGGTCCATTTATTCTTTACAAGCTGGAAGGTCCAGACAAATTAACTGCTGATGTGTGAGGAAGCTGTTAGAGGCCTTGAGAACAGGATTAACCTTGCCTCACTCTAGCTCTTTAATGACGAGAGTCCAAGGCTCCCTTTGGAGTCGAGTTTTAATACCTTTCCTAAACTAGCTGCATTTCCTTGTGTGAATGTTCTCTCTGTGCAGAGTTCAGGCTTGGGGAAGATGCCTGACTTCACAGCCCGCTGAAGTTAGGCGTGTTGAATTTGCCTTAAGCGAAGTCTTGCTATGAATTTAACTGTTGAGAAGCGGGAAGATGAATACAGTGGGAATTTTAGCAACCTGAAACAGGTTTGCCAGCTGGCAGCCCAGAGTGGGCTGACCTTCGAGTGGTTCAAGCACCGCTGGGTAAATGTTGACAGAGCTGTTAATGATCCCCCATGACACCCACTCCATGTTACTTTTACAGAAGTGCTGTTTCTTTTCAGCCTAAATGGGGTTTTCTGTGGGTGCCTAATACCATGCACAGAAAACAGCAGAACCTTTCTGACTGTGCTTTGCTAATGCAGGCCACAAGGTGAGGGGCTGTGTCCCATCAGAAGTGGATGGGCAGTGTTCAAGGCCAGGTTGGACAAAGCCTTGGGCAACATGGTCTAGGGTGAGGCTTCATTGCCCATGGCAGGAGGTTAAAGCTGGATGATCTTAAGGTCCTTTCCAACCCAAACCATTCTGTGATTCTATGATGTGTGATCCCCTTCTGCATAAAGCAGACTTTAGTGATTTTATATAGAGCAATTCAGCTGCCTTACAGCATTCTTGATGGTTTAGTTTCCCTGGAGAGAGATTGGTTTATATTAGAGTGAGGCCTGTCTCTCATGTGTATTTGAGGGGAGCAGCTAAGCCAGCTACTCACAAAGAGGTACAACTGCCAGAAGACTGTTACTAGAGATATTCTCCGTGTTGATCACATTCAGGGGGGTTTAATTTAGGCCTAATTTACTTTAAAAACCCCAAACCTTAGCCCTTGAGTGCTCTGATGATTTCTTGTTCTTGTATCTTAGGGATTGCGGTAGACCCTCGGCACCTTTCCCTCGTGGCAGATTACATGTGTTTTGAAGGATTTTATAAACCACTGAATCGTTATGGAATTCAGTCCAACTCCTCCCCTCTGCAGCAGATGACATTCGAAACCAGCTACAAATTCTTGAAGGAAGCAACAATGATGGGTAAGTGGTTTAGCTTGAAATCGATGGCTGCAGCGTTTCACATAGGCTTTGTTTTCGTTGTAACTTGCCCCTATTTTGAGTGATGCATAATTGCATTAGAGGAAAACAAAATATGCCAGAGGCTAGAATTTTCATGAAGCCTTTGCTTAAGAAAATGTTGCAGATGTTTTTAATGGAATTCTGTCAGCTCCAGTGCAGTCGGCTCCCACATGTCATTTGTGGCGTCTGCGACTCCTTTCTTTAGGAATTAGACAGGCATTTTTATAACATTGTTGAGATTTGTTTGAGTAAAGCTTTATAGCACACTCCTAAATCTGCCTCTGCTGTTAAAATTGTCACCTCTGCTTTGTTTTCGTGTCTCTAATAAGACTTCCATGTTCTCATTTCTTCTCTATTCAGAATTTTACTGTGAGAACAGGCCTCCTGGTTGTGACTTCGATTCTGGTTTTCTTCTGCTTTAGCACTTCACTGTCTTTGTGTGTTTCCTCAGTCACAGCCAAAGGATCACACTCATTTGTCTAATGGTAGCGGTGCCGTGTGAGGTACCCAAGAGCATCCTTTCTGCCCTCCAGTTGCTGCTGTGGAAGGTGTAGAGGTCAATGGTTGCGTGCATTGTGCAGGATGTCTGGAATACAGCAGCAGCCACCTGCATTCAAGAGTTCTGCCAAAAAAGCTGATGCTTTAAGTCTGTCACTAAACACAGTCTGTGTGATCTTATCCTTGGATACTGATTGCATCTCCCTTTTGTAAATAGGCCTGGTTTCCGTCACATGCCAGTTGGATGCTTTCCTTCTTGAGCGCCACTGTGCTGCCTTTGCTACCTATGGCAAATGGGAAACGCTCTCAACATGATCTCTTCAGCTAGTACCTTAAACTAGGTGTCACAGATACTTTTATCCCTGAATTTCATTAGTTTTAGGCCTTTTCTGTGAAGGTAATTTGGGTTTGAATTAATAGCAATGGTTACAATTGACTTAATTCACCTGAAAATCAGACAGGAACAGTGTAAATCCAGCCAGACTGTTTCTTGCACAGTTGCGCTCCCTCTCTGGATTTCCATTCTATCACCCACTGACTTAGAAGTACATTCCTTGCCAAGTGAAATGTAATTATCTTTATGGCTAACATTATGGATAAAGACAGGAAGTGCATACTGACAGAAGGGCACCATGAATTGGCAGGAAAGCTGCACTGATTACCAGTGAAGGGAGTTAATGTTTTCACCACGATGGAAATCAAAGTCATAATGTGGGTTGCAGTGGTCTGGATCTAATCTGCTTCAGTGTAACTGATCACTTGACTGTACAGTTGAAGAGATGCTGCAAGAGTGCCTGCTGTGATCAGGAAGAAGGAAAGAAGAAGGCTTGTGGCCACTGTGCACAGCCAGTGTGAGAAGCAGCATTTAAGAGTGTGGGGTGACCCATCCAAGTGCTGACCAGTGTTTGGGGTGCATCCAAAGTGAGATCTCTTTGGCTGTTTGCTCGAAGAATGACTCTTTGTTAACACCACGTGAGCAAACAGGACAGTTCTGACTGTTTTGCTTAATGATCTAACAAAAGAGCTTGGTTTTCTTCAGCTGGCACACATTTAGGAGCAACTATGTAGTTATTCAGCTGAGATCAGAGCAGCTCATGCCATGTACTGGGCCATGGTGCAGCTTCTGCCCCATTCTCTGTAGAAAGCTCAGTGCATCCTGCTCTGTAGAATAAACTTATCAGAAGTTATAACAGGTTTATTTCCAATCTTCCAACTGCTCCAATGACAGAATTCCAGCCTTAGGATGAATGAAAACCAGCCTGGGTGCTTATAAAAAACAGTGGAAGCAAACCAGTCCTAGGCAGACATGTCATCTGAAGAGCTTCCAAATAGCTGTGACACTATTTCGCTACAGTGAGTAACCACAAAATCAAAGGAATTCATGGAATGTCTCTCCAGTGAAACGTTCTCTTCATATCTAGCCAGAAGGGTTTAAAGTCCACATCGAAATGATTCACTCTAACAAAGGGAAAAGGCAGCAATGAAAAGGGAATCTTTCTGGTTTTGCCTCACATGCATTTTTGAAGCGATGTGTTTAATCAGCAAAATGTGTTCACTGGAAGGTCAGACCTGTGTTCCCTTAGGATTCAGAACGTGTTGTCTTTTCTTGCTGAATAGGGAGAGCTTAGTAGTGTGTGGCTAAATACTTTGCTTGGACAAAAGGACTGGGATGAGGTAATAGTTACTGTAAGAGGGGTAGGAAGGGTTTTGGGTTCCTGCTCTGATACACAAATGGAATCTGAACAGTAGGTGGCAGTGACTTTCTCAAACCAAAGGGGCTGAACCTGTAAATCCAAATGCTTTATTTCAGCATTGAGCTTTGGGAATGCTTTGGAAACATCCTGATAGGAATTTTGCTTGACTTCTGTTGCAGGTGCCTATGATGAGCTGCGATCCCCTTCTGCGTGCCTCGTGGTGGGAAAAGTCGTTAAAGGAGGAACTGGTTTGTTTGACCTCAAGCAACCCCTTAAATAGTGTTCTGGTGATGACTTCAGGACTCTGATTGGAATGTTCATCACAAGAGATAGGTCTGCTCCACAGCTGTGCAGGACTGGCACATACTGTGTCCCCAGTGGTCTTCTTGTGCCAGTAGGACCTGGATACCTAATGAGGTAGCTGGGTTTATCTGGATACCCAATGGGCCTTATCTATTTAGTGAGAATGTCTGCAGCTGTAGGAGCTTTGAGCCAAAGAAACATTAATTTACTGTTCATTAATGTTATAAAGGAGATTATTGATTTACATAGAAAAGAATAAAATGAAGGAGACCATCCGGGTCTCAAACAGTGCAACAGCAGCGGCAGAATGAAGTCAAAGCAGAACCTGTTGATGCTGAACAACTTTTGCAGGGCAGAATCCCATCTTGGCAATAGTGCCTGTTGCCACATGGATGTTACGTGATGGGTTTCCAGTACTGGAAGTCACATTGCGAGGTGGGGCTGGGCAGTGCTGTGCTGAAGCTTCAGCACTGTATGGAAGCATTTGTGCTTGAGGCCTCTCTTGCTGCTCTTCCATGCACTGCCACGGCTTCTACAAGCTTTTGAGGATGCATTTCCTCTTCTGCTACTTCATTTCCATAGAATTTTATGTGTCTGTGACACAATTGTTAGACTTCTTGATTAGCTGAAGCCCAGAATTCGGAGGTTTTATGGTTTCTATAAGCATTTTCCAGTGCTTTAAGACTTCTTTGTATGGAACGCATCTCCACACAGGGAAAAAACCTGACATTTGATAAAGATCTATTCCTTCAGTGGCACCGTGAGCTGCTGTAACAGTGGCTGCACAAAAGACTCCTGTAAGAATTACCAAGCCAGAGGTTTAAAGCTATTTTTGCTTCAATATTCTGTATCAAAGAGGATAAAGGATGAATTGGATAAAGGATAAAGGAATATTGTGAAGGTCCTATTATGTGGCTGTGTAACTGAGGGAACTTTGTCGTGCAGCCAACAGCCATCACTTTGGCTGTTAGAAACGGGGTAGCTGGAAGCTGTCAGCCCTTCTTCAGACATCAGAGTTTCTTGTTTATGCATTTGATTTTAATCAGAATGCAATGCACACGAGTCGTTAACATTGGAGTTTGCTCAGCACCATCCAGGCAAGTTTCAACCCATGATCATTCTCAGTGGTACCTCAAAGCTGGTGAAGGAGTGCCAGAGCGCACTTATCCTGCTGAGGAGCTCCTGCTTCCAGTGGAGTAATGCTAAAGGGGATCACATCAGGGAATGGGAGACGTTGGGACTGTGAAGGTGCTTCTGTGGAGCATCTCAGTGGGCTCCATTCTGCCCCAGCACCTGGAATTTGTGTCCAGTGTACTGGACGTGGCGCTGAAGGTTAACAAATGCATTAGCTCGGTAAGTCTCTGGTTTCACTTTGCAAATGTTCCTAAGAGATTTCCTTGTGCCTTCGTCCAGCTGTAGCACCTGGCAGGTATTTGTCAAGCACATGTCATCCTGTGAACAACCAGGAAATCAGTTGGATGCAGTTGGCAAATGGGCAGCTGGGAAAGAACAAACATGGTAACAAAACCACTTGCAATTCCAGGCTACAGTCTGGGCTGCTACAGCCCATTTGCTGAGAAAGAGCCCCACGAGGTATCCACAGTCCTGCAGTGAGGAGCATCTTTGCCACATTTTGCATCTGGAGATGTGGCATTTGTTAGTTCTCTAGTTCTGACCTAAATAACCCTTTCATCCAGGTGTTCACACTAATTAAGCTTAAGAGGTCGCCTTGGTTGTGTTGTGGTAATGAATTGGCCTCAGAAATTTGGAGCCACAGAATCCCAGCCTGGTTTGGGTTGGAAGGGACCTTAAACCTCATCCAGCTCCAACCCCTGCCACAGGCAGGGGCGCCTTCCACTGGAGCAGCTTGCTCCAAGCCCCATCCAGCCTGCCCAGGTTGCATCTCTTCTGTGAAGACAGGCTGAGACAACTGGGGTTGTTCAGCCTGGAGAGAGACCTCAGAGCAGCTCCAGTGCCTAAAGGGGCTGCAGGAAACCTGGAGAGGGGGCTTGGGACAAGGGCCTGTAGGGGCAGGCCAAGGGCAATGGCTTGACCCTGCCCAAGGGGAGACTGAGCTGAGCTCTTAGGCAGAAGCTGTTCCCTGTGAGGGTGCTGAGGCGCTGGCACAGGGTGCCCAGAGAAGCTGTGGCTGCCCCATCCCTGGCAGTGTTGGAGGCCAGGTTGGACACAAGGGCTTGGAGCAAGGTGCTGAGGCGCTGGCACAGGGTGCCCAGAGAAGCTGTGGCTGCCCCATCACTGGCAGTGTTGGAGGCCAGGTTGGACACAAGGGCTTGGAGCAACTGCTCCAGTGGAAGGGGTCCCTGCCTATGGCAGAGGTTGGAGCTGCGTGAACTTGAAGGTCCCTTCCAGCCCAAACCGTTCCATGATGTAAAGCTTTTTCCTGAGATGTGAAAGACTGTTTTAAGTCCCTCAGACCACAGAGGGTTGTGTGCAGCCCTGTGCTATGGATGAGCACTGTAATCCCAAGGCGAGGCCAAGCCTGCATACTGAGCTGGAGGCATAGGGGCTGTATGAGGAGCAATACTGGCTGCAGGGCCAGGCAGTGATTTATAGGAGCACAAAGCTGATCAAGGGGAGGCATCATTAGCAAAGCATCCCCCAGGGAGGCCTGTGCTGTTGGACTACCCTGACAGTGCGCTCCCACTCCTGTTCCAGTGGGTGCCAGAGAGCCAGAATTAAGCAAGTTAATGATGGTTTCCAGTTTTCTGGCTTAGATCCCTCAGAGGAGCTGACTGTCCACATTGCTCTGGAAAGGTTTAGGTCTGATCACAGAGCCAGAGAGGAAGTGGAGCTGTCCCTGTGTTCCTGGGTGCCAGCTTTGGGAAGATAAATGATCCCTGCCTCAAGCCTGGTGTGGCTGCGGCTTGGTCTGTAGTAACACTGCTGCTGGTGTTTGGGGTTTGGAGCCTTGCCTGGCACTACAGAGAGGATAAGGAGTGATCAAGGAATACCAGTGGAACAGTAACGTGAACTGCAGTAAATACAGAGCTGCATTATTAATGGCACATTAAAACCGAGCGGGTGAGCGGAGCAAATGGTGTGCTGACAGTACAAGAGCCCTGCAGAAAAATCCCAGGGCTGTACCTTGGAAAGCAGTCAGTGCTCTGTAAAACCCTTCGGTGCTTCAGTGCAGGGCTCCTCTGCTCTCTCTCACACTGGAGTTCCTCTGCCTGGATTACTTCTGGAAGATGCAGAACTTGAGATGAGTGTAAAACCCAACAGCCCCGTGAATGGAAATGATGCTGCAAGCCAGAGCAGTGCCTTCAGCCGCCCCTGGCAATCAGCTGTGATGGAATGGATCTGCTTTAATATGGGATAGAGCTCCAGAGGTGAATTATGAGTGGAAGGACAGTGCAGTCTGAATCCCTGCTCCTGCCACACTCTATCCTCAAGGGTTTGAGGCTGGTGCCCAGTAAGTGCCCGTTTTGTCCCCTCTTTGCACAAACATCACTGTTGGGGACAATAGAACGTCATTTTACAGCAAGGCAGCAGCTCTTTGCCTCATGTTTTGGGGTCAGGCCAGAGCTCTGGGCAGGAGGATATTGCTGAAACAGCTCTTTCAATGTGCTGATGCAGCCACTTTTCCACCCACCAGGCTGTGGGAGTGCTCAGTTATCTCTGGTACAGCCAAATCTGCCTTCATTCACGATGGAGCTGATGCCCATGGGCACGCTCCAATGGAACAGGCCAGCAGTGACTCAGTGCCACAGAGCACACGGTGGGAGCATGGGCATGATCTACCATCATGGTGTCTCATCGACTTAAATCTGTGCCACTGAATGGCTTCAGGTCATTTGGCTTCAGTCCCTTGAAGCCAATTCCTCCCCAGGCAGTGATTTCACAGGCTCTTGGCTTTCCCCTTCACTTGCAGAGGGTCTGTAGGTATTGCTTTAGCTTGCACAAGCAGCTCTTGCAGCTGAAGCTCCAGCAAAGCCAGACCTAGCTGCATCCAGCTTAACTGAGTCCCCATCCCAGCATTCCCAAGAGCCTCTCCCATGGGGTGGCCACTTGCATTCCCCATGGTTAACAATGGTTTGACCAAATTGCTGTTGACCACAGAAAGTCCCTGCTCCTTGGCTGTGGGGTGGTTACAAAAGCCTGACTAAGAGCTGATGGTTTTTTCCCCCTTCTTTCCATGGAAATTCCCTTGCTTCAAATTCAAGGAACTGAAATGAGCACCTTCTGCTTTTCTGCCACCACCTGTCATCCCAAACTGCTTCCGCTTTAAGCTATGTACGGGAATGAATCTCTGCTGGTTCATTTGGGGGTGAGATGGGAGACCAGCACTGAGACCAGTGTCTGACTGATGGCCCATCCACCTGGTCAGGCTGCAGAGCATAAAGCCAGGCTGGGACTTATCCATTGCAGCTAAATCCTGATGTTGCAGCTCAGGGATCTGTTTTTCCCAGAACCTCTCTGATGGTGAACTTAGAACTTGGTTCCACACAGTCCCACAGAGCCATGGCAGGCAAACGCTTCCTCCTCCTGGGATTTGTGGCTATGTTTTTAAAGGGAATGTATAACACGGGATGGAGTTTTCCTCCTGGATATGCTGAGCTTTGCCAGGGAAGCAAAGCTTTCTTCACCTCAGTGTAAGGGTGTGCAGGAGGACTTGGACTCCTGAGTACTGCATTGTCTGTGCAAGAACTGATGCTTTAAAACAAGGTTTTATGGATGAGCAAGTGGAATGTACTACTCTTGCTGATGCCTCAGTAGAGCTCCTTGTTTGCTCAGGGACCATCTTGGATAAGCATAAGGATATGGACTGGGGTCTTGGATAAGGGCTTGGGGAATGTGGAGACATGGAAAGTGCTCCCTGCACATCTTTTCCATCTCAGAGCCAGAAGCATCACCTGAGAATCACCGCGTCCTACCTGTACCTGACACACACACAGCAGCAGCTCTATGGCACATCTCTGGTTTCCAGCAACACCTCACACGGCTTAAAAGTGCTGTCAGACCTGGTGTGAGCGACACTGGTATGGACCCAGATGGGTGCTTCGAAGAGTGTCTTTGCAGCGGCTGTTCAGACAGCTGGCTGAGGAATAAACCCATTGAGCTGAGCCGTACCAGGGGGGTTGGAACAGGATGATCTTAAGTTCCTTTCCAAACCTTACCTATTGCATGAGAGAACTGGAAAGGACCAGTAAATCCCTGTCATTCCCATTAAAGCCAACCCTCCTGCCTTTAATGTCCTTGAAGTGGGGCGAAGGTGACTATGTCACTGCCAAGCTTTTCCATTATGTCATCAAAATCCATTGGCTATTGACCCTTGTGTGCACTGGGGAAGAAAATGAGTTCATAACTATGCATCTCTGCAGGGATACAGGTACCTGCCAGGCAACCAGTAATGAATTACCCTGCTGCACCACCCGAAAAGGCAACACAGTGAACAGGGTCTGCGGTATCCAGCACTGCACATGGAGTGGCAATGCTCTGGGGAGCTTTAAGCCCTCGTGGGTGTTCTTTTACTGTGGTTTGTGGTGTCTTCATTTCCGGCTCTATTTTTCTTGCTGTGTTATTTAGCGTCTGGACAGGCAAAGAACTGGCATCACCTCATCAGTGCCAGAGCATCAGGTCAGCGCAGAGCGTCTGAGCCCTTGCTTCGATAGAGTGGATTGGGTTGGAAGGGACCCTAAAGCTCATCCAGCTCCATCCCCTGCACCCCTTCCACTGGAGCAGCTTGCTCCAAGCCCCTGTGTCCAACCTGGCCTCCAACACTGCCAGGGATGGGGCAGCCACAGCTTCTCTGGGCATCCTGTGCCACCCTGGTCTTGTTACAGGTTGATTTAATGCAGTGAGTCTGGAGCAGCTCAAAGCTTCCATTAAGCAAATGTGTGGTTAAAGCAAATGTTTTTAATGCTCACAAGGTCTGGGCTCTGTTCCCAGCCCCAGTGCAGATGTCTCATGATCTCAGACAAACCCCATCACTCTCCACGCATGGGGGGGCCTCAGCAGCAGCGCAGTTGATGCCTCTTTAATACCGGCACTTTGCAGCGCTCTGAGATTTGCCAGCAGAAGCCACATAAGCAAAGCCTCCTAAACCCTGCCTGCGTTTGCTGCCCATTTCTGCTTCAGTTCTGATCACCTCAAAGACTGCATGCTGTTCTGTTCATTCACAAAGCCCTGTGCAGAGCCTGGTGGCACTTTCGAGTCAGTCCTCGGTTTAGCACCCTCCAAACCACATCTTCTTTTATGGCTCAGCATGGCAAGAACAGAACTCCTGGTTAGGAAGCAGCCTGCCCGAAGTGTGCCTCTTACAGTGTCCTGTTAAAGACAGAGGAGACCATGAGCATTTCTCTTTCCAACATGCACAAGTGTGCTGGTCCAAGCGAGAGAGAACATTCCCTAGCACAGAAGCTCTTGGTAAGCACAACCTGTGCTTTTAGCATAAGGGTTCCCAGTCTTTCCTATCCCAGGAAACCATCAAAACCCATCTGGACCCCAGGAGGATGGATCCAAGGTAGGACCCAGAGCTTGGGGTCCTTCTGCCTCTTTACTGCTTGTATTTACCATTCAGTTTTGGGCCAGCTTGGAGTGCTTCTGGGATGCATGATGCTATTCCTGCAAACCTCGGGAGCATGGCAGAGGCCTTGGGCATGGTTTTGGCACTACATGTGTTAGTATTCATCTGCTCTGCTCTGATGAGAACAAGCAGCATGTTTGGGAAGCAAGCAGTGCATCCAGAGGCAAGTTGCCATCTGCCAGATAATCCCTTTCCAGGACAGAGAGGTGCAGTGATGCACTGGAGGGCTATAACTCAGTTCCCAGGCATCAGTTACACTTGGTCTCATCAGTATCTTACAGGCAATTACTCCTCACACTGAACCTTTCAAAAGGCAAATACCCAGGAAGCAAAAAACCCCATGAGGGAGAGGCCCAAGGGAATAGTCTTAGGATTCATCAGGCATTAGCTTGGATTAGAGACCCACCAGAACTACATCCATCACCACATCAGTGAAACCTCGACTTAGCATCACCCTGCTATGATGCTGCCTTAGATGACTTCTCTATATCTTTCCCAGCTTTAGCTGATGACTCCAGTATGGTGTGGAAAACCCTACAGCAGGAATTACCTACCCCAGCAACCAAACCCCATGGCAGGGGCACTTACTTTGGGGTTGTTCATAGGTGATGATTAGGACTTCTTTTCTCCCTGTGACTTCTGCAGAGGTTTTGTTCCTGCTCTCATGCTTGCTCAGAAGTCTCTTGCTATTACAACAAGCAGCACTGACCAAGCCAAAGCATTTCCCTATGAACAGGAGCAACCTCCACCACGAGCCCAAACCATTTTGCACATGGTTTAGTAAGAGGGGTTCCAAGGCTTTTCAGCCAGACACACAGTGGGCATGGCGGTGTGGGGCTTCCTCCCATATGGGCCTGCAAGTGTTGAGTCCCATTTGGAATGCAATAGGGATCAAAGCGTGTTTGCTGGCTGACTGTTCCATGTGCTAAACCCTCCACATTCACCTTGTTTCCTTCTCTGCTGGGCTACTTTGGGGAGGAATCTCCAGTCGATGGTTTGCAGAGGTGGTGGCACGTGCTGAGAGGTTCCTTCAGCACTGGTGTGGACAAGCCATGGAGGGGAATGGTTTCTCTCAGTACCCTCTGAGGAGCAGCCTGGGTGCTGGTTTTGGGTGTGCTCTTGTAGGGCCACTCTGAAGAGCTCATGTGTGGCACAGCACAGAGCCATGGCCAGGTCCCATGCCCTGCCAGGCTACGCTTGATGCCCACTGATCGCTGTTTGTTCAGAGGTGTGGAAGGAGATGGGTGGCTGTGGGCAGCCCCAGTAGCACTTTGCATCCTCCATCTGATGGGCTTGGGGACGGTTGCATGCTGCAGATGTTAAAGCTGATGGATGGAGGTCATCTGGAAACAAGATTTAGGGAGTTTTCTATTGGGAATATGCTCTGCTTAAATGTGAACCAGGGAGTATTCCCAGCATCATTTTGATTATGCCAGGTTGTTTCCTTCACCGAGGGGATCCATGCAGCTGAGGCAGCCCCATGAGATCACAGCCAGCTCAATGTCCAGGTCAAGAAAGGCCCTTGCAGGGTCTGTATTTGGTTCTTGTCGTGGTTTAGACCCAACCAGGCAGCTCGTTCACTCACTCAACCCCCCTGGCTTGCCCTCCCCTGCTTCCAGAGGGATGGGGGGAGAATCAAAAGAATGCAACTCCCACAGGTTGAGATAAGAACAGTTCAGTAACTAAGGTATAACACAAATCACTGCTGCTACCACCAATAATAATAATGATACAGGAAAAGAATACAGCATCCCATCAACCACAACAGATAACTCACGACACCCCACCAACCGAGTGCTGACCGACCACCTCTTCCAACCACCCCGAGAGAACTAGGCCTTCCGGATCACTCCCAGTTACATCCTGGGCATGATGTGCTATGGTATGGAATACCTCTTTGGTCAGTTTGGTCCTGTCAGTACAGTCCTGTCCCTCCTCCCTGGCAGAGCATGAGGCTCACAAAGTCCTTGGTCAGGGCAAACATCGCTCAGCAACAACCAAAAACATCGGCCTTATCAGCCTTGTTCCCAGGTTATATCAAAACACAGCTACTAAAGAGAAGAAAAACTGACTGCAACTGCTGAACCCAGGACAGTTCTCCAGCTGCAACAGCTTCCCCCTTTAAGAAAGCCCCAGTGGCGATAACTGTCATGGGCTCTTGTCATGTGGGGATGGGTGGATTCTCTTAGAGGTTTAATTCCTTGAAAACAGCTTTCATTTTGAAAGAGGAAGTTTCTTACTGTGATGGTTACTATTAAGGACTCAATTTTCTGCACACAGAATCATAGGATCAACATGTGAGCTTGGATGATTAAAGGCAGAAATGCTAAATGCGTTTAACCTTTAGGAAATCTGATGGTATTGGGTAGCCTCAGATTATGAATATCAGGGATAATCAATACTAAAAATAAGGAAATATCTCATTTAACTAGTAGTAAAGAGCTTGGAAGATGGAAAAAGACAAAGGTGAATGAATAGAAGGAAAGGATTAATGAGCTGGGTTTCTGATAAGCAAATCAGTGTATTTCTTTTCAATGGAAAGATGGAAATCAATTCCTGAGATACCCCAGGCCTCCAAATAAACCCAGTCAATCCATCCAGCTGGGTTGTAGCTGTGGGTGCATCTGGGTTAGACCATGTCCTGGGCCACTTCTGTCACCACCAACCTCCTGCTGACAGCTTAGACCACAAGGCTCTGCTACCCATTGCCTTCCTAAGCCAACCTCCTCCACCACCTTTCTGGCTTCTGGCTTGGTGGGAGCTGCCAGGAAGGTGCCTTTCTCAGATATGGCCCTTTATTCCTGCTTGGATAATGTGCTGGTGTGGATTTGAATGGCAAATGCTGGTGTGGCCCTGAGGCTTGAGCTCTGGTCTTGAGCATCAGAGGAAGAGAAAGTCAATGTTCACCCTCTCCACCCTGCACTGCTGGGTGGGCACCAGGTCTACCCAGCTCTTAGAGCTGGCCAAGCCTTTGGATCCCATTGTGAGCTGACAGAGGTAATAATCAAGTGCCAGACCCTGATTTACTTTGTAAATACCATGGGGGGATGCTGGTCAACACAGCTCTGTCCTTGTTCTGCATAGCACAGCCCAGAGAGGAGACAGCAAGGGCTGAAGGACCCTGACTGAGATGCCCTGAATTCCCAGTGTCCCTCTGCCCTGGCATTTAGGCATTCCCTTAGACATTTCTGGCTGCATCCCCATCTTTCCCACCACCTCTCAGCATGCTGCCCATGATGCTGACGGTGCCTGTCTCCTCTTCCTGTGCTGTCAGTCAACATGTGCTGAGGATCCTGCAGATGTGCAGCTGATTCACCCGCTGCCGATTTGGCTTTAGGGGGGTTGGAGCTGGATGATTTTTAAGGCCCCTTCCAACCCAAACCATTCTAGGCTGCTATAATTCTATGCTATATAAGGACAGTACTATATGCTGCATAGTTTAACATTTCATGATAGATTGAAATGCAAATAATATACCTGGTGAGCAAATGAGGATTTTGTTGGACCCATCGATCCAGCTTTAAACAAACCTACAGCATGCATCCCATTATGTATATGAATACAAATACATAGAAATGAGTCCACGCAGTAATGAAGAAGTTAACTGCAGAGCAAGACTAACTGTTCATGCAAATATCTCCTTGGCATTTCCTTGAACACCTGCAAGTGCTTTGCCACTGTGTGCAGTGTTAACAGCTGCACTGTGGTGCCTTTGCAAGGTGGGGAATGAGCAGCAGTGAAGCATCCAAGACCGATGTTCCCAATCCCACTCATTGTCTTTCTATCCGGCTTGGTAAACAGGTGGAGCAGGGATTTCTTTGGGGAAATGAATGCTGTGGCTTTTCTGGCTCTGCTAAGGATTGAGAACCAGAGCCTTGAGTTGGAAAAGCCACATCCTGGTGATGGAAAGCTGTGGGAAACGTGATTTATGAAGAGATGTAAATGTTGCAGCTGGGAAGTTTGGCTGGGAGTGGAGGAAAAGCCGATCCAACCAGTGCATGAGGAGAGACAAAATCACACAGAAGTGCTTTTCCCAAGCACTTCTTTAGCTGGGAATTCAAATGCACCTCAGTTCTGGGTTAAACAAGTTAATTATTGACTACTCTGCTCTGTGGTTTTCCTTCCCAAATTGCTATAGCTCTGGGGAAAGGTGAGTTTTCATGAAGGCGTTGCCATACCTTCGTCTTCCCTTACGAATCTGGGGCATGCAACCATGTAGCCGTCAATGAAGTTTTCATGGTCTTCTGAGCATGCAGCGCATGGAGTTGGATGGACGAGTGCTCTCCAAACCACTAAGACTTCATTAAGTAGGAGTGCATTTTCTGAGGGATGGATCTGAGGTCTGGAAGACCAAGTTGAAAGGATGGAGAAGTCCTTGCTGTGTCACTCCATCCCTCTGAAAATGGCAACTCCATCACTCTTTTGCCTTCTGGTTGCTTTGATGGGCTGAATTCTCCTCCAGGTCCGTAAAGGCACCACCTCAGTTCCTCCCTGTCCTCCCACCAGCCAAGTATCATTTTTTTCCTTCCAGAAAACGGGAAGAGAAGCATAAACACAAGTGAGAAGAAGTGGTAAAGCCAGCAAGGATTTGCTTGGAGGTTCAGTATGTGGAGATAAAGCCCCAGGAGGAACAGAAGAAGGAAATGAGTGAGGAGAAGGCACTGGGGCACTCAAAACAGACACCAAACAGATGTGTATCTGCTGCTGGTCTCAATAGGAAAGCACTTGGGCAGATAAAGGTGGCCAGCACAAGCCTGCAGACCTTGCCCATGGGTAATGCATCAGTGGTATGTCAGGCGGAGCATGGCCAGGTGCAGAAGAACCTCATCCCATGAATGGCATAGAAACCAGGTGGGAAGAGGTGATCTGGGAGACAGTGTTATGGGAGGCTAAGAGTCAGCAGCACCTTTTACAGACCACAACACTGCTGTGCGGAGGAGGATGAGCATCGGTCTACTCTGCTGTCAGAAGCAGGGCCAGGTCACTACACAATTGGTCCTGATACAGAGAAAACAGGTTCCGGTGGACCATTGTTCTTGTTCATCAAGAAAATGATGAGGAGATGGCAGTGAGTCACTCTGCTGCTGCGACAGCCCCACAAACACAGGCTGGGAATGGGGACTGCAGGAGCAAGGCTGTCATTGTGGGGCTGGATGATCAATGCACCTGATCTACAGCCAAAGCGTGGAAAGAGAAAGTAAGCACTAAACACTTCGTGCTTGATCTACGTACTGCAGGACAAATAAAGCAGGCTGAATGCCAACAGAAGGCACATCCAGAGAGCTACTGGAAGCGGGGCCAAGCTTGCACTGTGATCTATGCAGAGCTGAGCCCGTCACGCAGTGCAGGCTGGGAAGCAGCCTGATTAATGCAGGAGACGTGAACGTGGCAGCAAAACCAGAGGGATGCTGCCAAGCTGTGGTGAGGAAGTAAAGAGCATCAGGGAAGTGAATCTCCACAGGCATTCTTCTAGTGTTGGCAGGGAGTTAAGAAGCGGCTGTAGGTAAGCCAAAGATAAAACATCAGAGGACTGTGTGTGCCCCAGCTGGCAGGTCTAAACAAAGTGGATTCTTTCCTTAGTGATAAGGCTGATTCTTGAATTAGTTTCGGTTTTAATTTCATAGAAACCACAGTAACTGTTGGGGGACAAAAGGAGCCAAAGGATTTCATATGCAGGGTCTCACGTGCCTATTTGCTATAGGAGGGCTGGAGAAATGTCACTTAAAAGGACATGTGCACATACCACTTTTAGTGCATTAATGATGATAAAGGGGATTAAAATGGATAAGTCTCTGTTAGTTTGTTTGGTTTAGATGACCACTGTCTAATAAAAAGCTCTGGCAGATTTACAGCAAAACAAACTGCAGTCATTTGGGGTTGAAAAGACAATGAAGTCAAAGCTCTCAGGTGCTAACACGAGACATGTGCCAACAACAGCCCCCTACCCAGCCTGTATCTGGGGACACAGGGGGTTTATGAAGCTGGTGCTGAGAAGCCCCCATGGGACTTCTAGGGAAAAGTTTCTTCATCCCACCTCCATCTTTACACATGAGGAACATCAGACTGTCCTTTCCAAAGCCACAGTTTGGAAGCACTAAGGGTGGCAATGTTGGATTGCATTATGTCTTCAGCAGACCCTTTGCAAGTTCTTATGCGGTGTTAAAAGACCACTTTTTTGCTAGCAGTAAGTAAAGGTGGCTGGGGCAAGGAAAATGAGCTCTGTCTTCTTTCCACTACATAAATAGTAGCAATATTGATTTAAAAGAAAGCCAAAGACTTCATTGTCTGAGATTGTTCCCTGTACTCTTAATATGTTTCGCCAGAAGCAATAAAACAATTACCCTGCCCAGCACAGGGTGAGTGATCAGCGTGACCAGCAGGACCAAGGAGGTGATCCTGCCCCTCTACTCTGCTCTCCTGAGACCTCACCTGGAGCATTGTGTGCAGTTCTGGTGTCCTCAACATAGAAAGGAGATGGAGCTGTTGGAACAAGTCCAGAGGAGGCCACGAGGATGATCAGGGGACTGGAACATCTCCTGTATGAAGACAGGCTGGGAAAGTTGGGGCTGTTCAGCCTGGGGAAGAGAAGGCTGCGTGGAGACCTCATAGCAGCCTTCCAGTATCTGAAGGGGATCTATAGGGATGCTGGGGAGGGACTCTTCATTAGGGACTGTAGTGACAGGACAAGGGGTAATGGGTTCAAACTGAAACAGGGGAGGTTTAGATTGGATCTAAGGAATAAATTCTTTACAGCTAGGGTGGTGAGGCACTGGAATGGGTTGCCCAGGGAGGTTGTGAGTGCTCCATCGCTGGCAGTGTTCAAGGCCAGGTTGGACAGAGCCTTGGGTGCCATGGTTTAGTGTGAGGTGTCCCTGCCCATGGCAGGGGGTTGGAACTGGATGATCTTAAGGTCCTTTCCAACCCGAACTATTCTATGATTCTATGAATGTAATTACTAGAGAATACAATCACGTTATCAGCAAAACTTAAAGCTCTGATTTAAACAGCCTTATTCCATGGCTCTTTGCAAAGAGGCTGCTCCTTAAGGTTAACTTTTCTACCTCTGCTTGCTGCTGCTGAAGAGAAACTGCAGAGAGGTGACTCATAGCCACACTCATGCATGAGCCATCTCAAACATCCCATTCTTTCTTCTCCAGTTCTGCAGATCCCAGTTCCTATCCATCAAAGGCTGCAATACCCAATTAAATGAGCTTTGTTCCTATTTTCTTTTCCACTCTAGTCTTTTAATACTATTCAGCCTTGCTTAAGGCAAGGTCTGTGTATCTGTTTGACTGACATTTGATGCTGGCTCCCCCTGAGGTTCATCTGACCCAGCCTCCAGGCTTCCCACAGTGATGTGGATATTTGAGCCAGAGGCCCCGGGCTTCCTTCTGCAGCAGCCAAGAGAAATAGGCACAGTTCAGGTAGGATTCACTTCCATTATGAAGCTCTGCAGCAGGGTGAGGAGTCCCCCACACTGTAAGCAGGAGCCTCACAATCATCTGTGACCCCATCAAACATCTCTTAAAATAAGGGGGATGGGATCATTTACAATGAGTTTTAGGTCTTTTCATTACATGCTATGGTAGGAACATCTATCAGCATAACCACAGCAAGTGCAGTTAACATCTTTTCAGTACCCAAGCTTAAAGGCTGAGCCTGGCCCCTCTGGCCACAGCAGGGGTGAATGTCCTTAGTGCTTGTTGTTCATTATGGAGCAGAAAGCGAGGGCAATACACAAGCGCTGCATTTCCTCTGAAGCCACTTTGCCCTCACACTTGTTAATGCATTGCTTTCTCCCTAATGCTTTTAAACTAGTAAACTTCAAAGCAATGAGTATTTAATAGTGATATAAGTGCATTTCCATCTGGGGAGGGCAATACACTGTAATGATGTGCGCATGTTTATAGTAAAATAGTTGCGGCTTTTTGTGGTAGGAGGCCTCTGTGAAAACAAACCCCAAGCAAACAGGAAAGTTCATACTCTAATTAAAGCAGCTGTGATCTTTATAAGGGATTACAACACCAAAGGCCAGACTGACATCCAGAGGTTGTACTCACAAAGCTTGCTGCCTCTTGCTTTGCTTTCAGCGGTGCCACAAAAACCTCTTGACAGGTGAATTGGAAGCAGTTGCAGAGGGAGAACCGCAGTGTCATTCAGCTGCTCTGGTACCCGGGACACTGCGGTATCAGCACCACCACCACAGCGGTGCCGTGCTTGAAGTGCTCTGCTTGAAGTGCTGAACACTGAGACCTAAAAAGGGAAGTCTTTATTAGAACTAACTTGAGAGCTAAGAAAGGTCTCACTGGTCTCTAATCAGATGGGAGAGAAAAGTCTGCAAAGGGGCAGAATAGCAACCAGTTTCCTCCATCCTTAGTACTTCCCATTGGTTTTGGAAAGACCTCTCTTTGTGCTAACATTCTCAAGGTGCAGATTCCTGCCCAGCTGAAGTCTCAGCTGACAATAAAAGAGGCCTCAGTTAACATTGGGTTGCATCCCAGAGAAGGCAAACTCTTGGCTTGGCTTAGATTGCCAGGGAAGGGAGTGCTGTGGGCACAGCCAGAGGGATGGGAATTGCTGTTTGGATAGAAATGGGCAGAGAAACAGCAGTGCTGGTGAAGGGGATGATGCTGAAGCACTGCTAGGGAGAAAAGGAAAGCCGGGAAAAACCCTGCTCCTTCTCTCAGGCTCAGTGCTGCAATGCAGGGCAGGAAGGGGCAGCCTTCATGGTACGCTGCAAGAGACTCAGTGACATCCTCTTCTCACCACTAAGCAGAAAGCTCTCAGCAAAGCAAGGCAATGCAAACTGCTGCCACATTCATATGCTCCCAGGGTACATGCATACATCCTGAGTATTCACTGTGTTCCCATAGAACTAGAGTCCTGTAGCTGTCAGCTCACAGAGATCACACATATTGCTATGAAAGGCTTAAAAACAATATCTAAGCAAGGTGCATGACTGTTATTTTAATAACAAACATTGCAAAAATAACAAAGTATGTTCTTGTGTTTCCAAAGCCAGCATCCTTCCCACAAACTATTGTGGTGGTTTCTCATTCAACACTCCTCTTGAAAGGGAAAACTACATGGGCAGTATTTCCTCTTGGTCTGGCTACAGAGCTGTATTCATAGTTCTGGTTCTCTCAGGAGCTACCAGGCTTTAGCCAAGGTCTCTCAGGAGCAAATTCTTCAGCAGAAAGAGAATGTTCAGAAACCAACCTGCACCCCAAAGACGCTTTTTACGTTTTCAATAGAAATAAAACCAAGATAGGGACAAAAATAGAAAGAATAGGCAACGCAACCCTAAGTCAAAGTAAAGGCATATGGCAAGACACAGCACTGGAGAAGGTGCAGAGATGCCTCCAACCAATCCTGCGACTGGGTTTTCAGGTTACACGCTTTTGCAGGAAGAATCCTCTCCAAATCTATTACAATGTCAAACCCACACGATTTGTGCTTCTTGACCTGAAATGCCACATCTTAAGCAAGTCATTTGGCAGCAGTGGGAAGGGTAGAGATGGCATGTGTTGGCTCGGAGCGCTTGGGTTTGAACTGGCTCAGCAGCCTGGCTGGCAAGTGATGCTCTCCTTTGTTTCCAGTGTTGATTTATCTTGGCCCGGGTGTCTCTTTTGTTCTCTGGCACAGCTTCAGCAATATTAGTCAGTGGGTGTGGTTTAACGTTTGTACATTTGTACGAAGAGCAGCATTGTTTCTGCTGTCAAGGTAAAGCATCTTCTGCACACAGGAATCACTGGTGATCTCACTGCAGTGGAGAGGCTGGCAGGTGAGTCCACCCTCTGAAGGGGGGTCCTAAAAGCACTGCTGAGCCCCCAGCACAGCCCTGGTTCAAGATGTGACCACTGGCTTTTGTTGTAACATCTACCCAGATTTACTGAGGAAAAGTGAGAAGAAGCTCTTTTTCCCCGAGCTGTTGAACCAAACAACTCAGATTTAACAGTGACTTATCATAGAATGATAGAACAGTTTGGGTTGGAAAGGACCTTAAGATCATCCAGTTCCAACCCCCCAGCCATAAGCAGGGACACC
>NDXB01017217.1:0-86301 GCA_002631895.1 Agapornis roseicollis | reverse complement strand
GGGAAAAAAAAGTTTTTATTTTTTTTTTTTTTTTTTTTTTGTTTTTTTTTTTTTTTTTTTTTTTTTTTTTTTTTTTGTTTAGCACATGTGGCTGCATAATTGCTGGAAAAACATTGAACATTTTTTTTTTTTGGTACAGGAAAGGCAGAATCCTGGTAGGAGGTGGATTGGCTCAGTTCTGCTATGTCAGACTTATCTACAAAGAAGAGAAGTACTGCTTTTGCGATATGTGCTCCTAAAGAATTTGTCATGTGTGTAATTAAAACAAAACCTCCTTCCCTCCCTTTTCCCCTGGAGAGCCTGGGTTCTTGGTGGCTGCACGTCTGGGTGTTACAGACCTAAGTCTTTTCTTTTTCACTCAAGTCTAAGCTTGCCCATGCGTAAATTAGTTCTGTTGTTTTGTATTCCTTCTGCCATTTCACTTGTCAACTAGGGAATAGCATTTAATGCCATGCAGAAAACTCTTTAAATACAATTAATTACTATAATTCAGCCAGTAAAAGACATAATTTTCTCCTCCTCCTCCCCTTATGGCTTAATATTAAATTTGATTTTAATTTGGTTTCAGGTTTTCAAGTTTGCTTTATCTTGCAAATGGTCCATACCTTTACATAAAACTTAAAATATTATTTTTTTCCCTCCTGCTTCTTAAATGCAGTGCTAAAAGATATATAAGAACCTTATCAAAACTACAGTAGTCAAATTTCCCTTCATCTCCCCTGCTGTGACAAAAACACCCAGAAGACAAAGGCAGTTCATACATTACAACTGGGTTGTTAATGTATTTGGGCAATTTGAATACTTTTCATGTGAATGGTGATAAAAATTTGAAGGAATCTGGGCAGGTTTTCTGGTACTGCCAGAAATGTCTTTCATCAGCTGATTCAACTTCACTTGAAATGCATCTTCACTATCTCTATTTTCAGTTCTGCTTCACATCTTTTGCACTGTGACTGACAGTATTTTACTTCAGTTTGAATGAATCCCAGGACATCTTTCTTTGCTTTCCCGGTTCTCAGTTTTAATTGTTGTCTTCCACCCATGCCCAGTGCATTTAGGAGGGAACTTCATTGCTTCACTAAACTAAACGAACCTCTTGCTGACAACCCTGTTTGGCTTGTCACCATGTCTATTCCAGTTAGTTGTTTCTTGAAGGTGGTTGACCAAATGAGGTCTCCTCCCGAGGGCTGTGAGGCAGCACTAATATTCTCCAATGTCTCTTGGAAACAGTGGGATGAATCTTGGAATCATGTTTCCTTTTCGCAGTCTTAGGGATGGGAATAAGCCATTGGTATAATCAAATCCTTCCTCCCCATTTGCTTCTAAATCTTCATAGAGAATTAATTTCAGAAAGGACATTTGCTGACACTTGTCAGTAGCTCTGATTATTTATTTTTTTTTTTAGATGTTCCCTTAAGATATGAAATTGCTGGATTTGGAGCTAGGAATTCAAAAATTCTGACCGTTGAAAATGTAAAGTGCATAATTATTTGAATAAGATGAAAGGGAAGAAGTTACAGAATTATCAGTACAAATCATTAAATATGTGTGTGAGCACTTGTACTTTTTAAAAAATACCTTACTTATAATAACAATTTTCAGTTTACATGCAGTACCTTAGATCAGTGCAATGCCAATATAGAGGTGAAGATAAAGATATTAATCAATGCTGGCTTTAATTTGAATAACTGGTCTTATTTAGCCAAGTAGCTGGTTGCACAAGAATAGGCATGCTGTAGTTTCTTGGTTGCACACAATTTAAGAGCTGAGAGCTTCATACTTAGTGTAGTTTGGGTTTTGTTCTGTTTAAAAAACAGATTTCTTTGAGAATAGTGAAGCTATAATTCCAAAAAACCCCTCAGATGAGCAGAAGCTTATGCCATGGTTTGCAGCTTTCTGGTTTGTGTTTCATTTTTACTTCAAAATGTAGAGCTTTGATTCTTCCCATCTTAACCATTTCTTTGCTGAAGTGTCATTCTTTCAGTACGCAGTCAAAGCTGTAATCTTTCTATGCTAAATCCCATTCTAATTTACTCCTTCCATTAAGCTTAAATATAGGTATATTTTTAATTATGATTTTTAATGCAAAACTTAAAAGTTTTACTTTGGAAGTTTTATTTTGTCTATTTTTGATGCTGTGAGGCAATGGCTCACTAGCTGAGGCTGCCCACATCTACAAATAGTGGTGCTGTAGTTAACAAACGGAAGTTCGACAGTTGGATGGATGCAAGTACAGATTTATGCTTCTATTCCCTGTCATCCAAGGGCAGTATCTTTAATTTACTGCATATAGTGTGAATTTCAGTGTGATAGATGATACATATTTTTCTAATATGCTTTTATGGATTTAAGTATGGTGTAAATTGTGATTCAGATACTTTCAAGTTTTTTGTAAGATGAGACAGATGGGTTTAGGTTTAAAGGAAGTTCTGGTGACAAGATTGGACTTGCAAGCATAGACACTTTGCATGGCATCAGGAATCTGTTGCTTTCTCCTGTAGCAGTCTGTCTCTGCTGGAAGGCAATTAACCATTAACCACCAGAGACTTCAGTCAGTGCGAGTTCACTATGGCGTTAATAACCGTTGCTTGGAACCGTGTGTCCTCCTTGAGAATGAATGTGCAGGGCCACAGGGATGGCTGAGGGGTTTATCTTCAAGCTTGGGGTAGCTTGGAAAATTTTCAGTTACTAATTGTAACTGGCTGTATAGCTAGTGGGTTACAAGGAATTGTGGCAGTGCTGTTAACCTTGGTGTGCTGGCTTGGGAGAATATGTAAAATTTAATTGATAAAACTTCCAGAGGATATAATAACGTCTAGAGGGATTATAAGAGTTCTCAGCTGACTGAGGAAAATCAGTGTTTGTTCATGTGCCATAAACAAACAGTATTGGTGCAAGTGTTGCCAAATTTCGTGACTTACCTAGATAGGTTGACCTTTGGGGTGGCTGTGCTGATGGCCTGTACCTAGCTGTGATATTCTTTTGATATTCTGTGTATTAAAAAAAGACTAGCCTGGTCCTTGAATCTTAACAGTGGTATCAAATGGAGGAGTTAGAGAGGTTACTTGGCACCAAGCAGGGATTTCTTTCTGGATGCCAGTTCTTTGGATACCACTTCTTGTAGCTTCGTAGTAGAAAGGATCATGATAATTGTGTCGTGACTTCCACGGGCTGTTTTCTAACTCCAGTTTCTCAGAAGGCAGAGAATAAAAGGCTCATCAGGTCAAAGCACCTGAATACAGAACAGAAGAAAAGTGGTGATGGAGAGTAAACAAAAATAGTGAAATTTGCTAATTGATTCTGAGCCCAGATTAATTCTGGTTTAGATGATTTGCTACTTACAATCTTTAAATGGGGATTACACTAGATTATCATCTGGAAAAAGCACCCAAACAGGAATTAATTCAGGAGGGCCTTTTGCCTTTGTTAACACAAATTTCATGAGATCATGTGCTAGGCAGTGCTGAGATATTTTTCTTAAGTACAGCTTATGTAGGTTTGGTTTTAATTGTGGAATTCAACACAGCAGGACTTTTGGTAGGGTCTGGACACTTCATTCTACAAAGTAACGGTGTTGTGGGTTTTTGGGTTTGTTTTTTTGTTTTTTTTCTTAAGGTATTTGATAGTGATTACTTGTCACCTCAGACTTAAAAAGAAGGGGGATATCGCAGTGATTGAGGTAGGAATGAATATACCTATCTGTAAGTATAATAGAATGAATAGTTTAAGTCTGCTTCATTCAAACATCCAAGGGAGTAATTTGTCCTTGTTTAATAAAATAAAATAGATGAGAACCTCTTGAGTATAACTTTACTTTAACTTCCAGTTAAAAAGTTAAGCATTTGTAGGTCTTTGTCTTATAATGGGATACAGATTGGAGTTCAATTTTTTAATTTTGGCTAATGAATGCTTCCTAGTTCCTGTAGAGAGCAGAGCTTTTTGTATGCGTGCTGACAGTTTTGTATTGTGCCACTATAACCTGTGAACTCCTTATTTCCTAGCAGGTGCTCATTTCCTGAAGGATGTATTTTAGATTGATTCAGCTAAAAGAAAAACTGAGTGTGCTATTGAAGAATGTGTGGGAGGAAGAGCGCAGAATATAGATGTTACTCCCTTAAAACTCATTACAGAATAATATCTGCGTTCTTTTAAAAGTACCTTCAAAGTTGTCTTTGAGGTACTACTGAAAAAAACTTTCCCAGGATAGTTTGGGGCATGAGTTTTCAGCTGTGTCATTTAATCTGACTGTGTTTCTGACTATAGCCTTTTGTCAGTCAGGGTTTGGTGGGTTTGTGAATTTAAGTAGGTCTTCAGACTTCAGTCTATTCTGATTACTGTGCTGTAGCAGAATTGCTGTATCTTGGCTCTGAGCACCCAAAGAAGAAAAGATGCAGCAGGTAAAAAATCGCTTCTGTCTAAACCCACCCAGAAGCATTGCTTTTACCTATTTTCAGAGGACTTGAGTCCTTAAACAACTAGAAGTAGAAATAAGACCGTTTTTCTTCCTATTCTGCATTTTTCAGAGCTGTCTGATGTCAGGGAGGAAGGAACCTCCCTGCTCTCTTCTTGAGGCTTTTGTGTGTGCGTGTCTGGTCATACTGAAAGCAAAACCATGATTACATTGAATTTTTGCACTGATTTTTTTTCTGGTTATCTGTTTGTTTATTTGATCCAGCAGATGCCAAATGCATGACCAGCACTTTTACAAAGGTGGGAGCGAGAGGGAGTTGAGAATGCCTTTAACTTTCTGCAGCTACTGATCTTATGCTTTATGCTGAAAACCAGGGCTGTGTACAGGTGACTTACCCCGCTTGTCCCCCAACCTTATGATAAGCCTGTAAATAGTTATATCTTATTAAAAGCTTTTTGGCACAAAGCACTAAGTAACTTGTTTGCCAGGTTACTTAGTCTTGACTTTTTAGGAGGAGGTAGAGCCTTGTCATCTTGGGTCTGGTCTCAGGCTATCTCACAAAATAGGTGAGATGGAAACAGCCTTCTCAACCACTCCCAACTTCACTCATAACTTTTGCTATAAGCCTGAAAGTGTTGGTCATTTTGAACAAGTCTAGTATATGCCTCCTGCTTATACTCTCCCTGTGTTGAACATCTATAAGAAGAAAGGCTTCAGCTGGGAAAAGTATTTCCTTTGAAATAATTTTGGTTTCTGTTGGAAATTCTTTTGGCATTTTGACTTCGTATCAAAGGTCCTAAGGGATTTTACTGCTGGAAAAGAAGCAGATCAGGTTTGGGATCTTGGGGGTGTGGGAGAGGAATAATTTTGTTGGGAGTTTGAGTCATTCATAGTAAACTTGCTTTATTATCTATACACAATGTAGATTAAGCTTTCTAGATTAAGCCTTCCCACCCTCAGCTTGTCAGCTTGTTTGACATCAGCAGTTTGTTTTAGGACTAGCTTTTACTAAGCTATGGAAATGCAGTGTTGTGTTTACTTAAGTCCAAGTGATAAGTTTTAATAATATTACTTGTTGGATAAGGGAAGCCTACAGAGGACCTGTCTTGCAGGTTAGTCAGATCATGTAGTGGTGTGATTTTACTTAATAAAGAAAAGGCAGGAAGTCAATGTTGCTACATTAAAAAGATAACAATAGAAGTGTCACTGAAATTATTAAAGTCTTGTGCTGTTGATTTTATATGAATAATGAGGAAAATTGAGAACAGGAAAGCTACTCGTTACATTGTCTGAAGAGTGATACTTACCTGGGATCTCACAAACTGTATTTTAGCAGAAGCGCAAGTCAGAAGGGATAGAAACCATTTTGTTCATAAGAATTTCTGTGGAGATGCTTACATAGCAGGGACCTAATATTGATTTAATATAATAGTAATAATCTGTTGCAAAATATATCTTAACTTTTAATAGATTTATCTTAATATGTTGTTCCTCATACGAAGTCATATCATACCTCACCTTTTGCAGGGCTAAATGAGTGACCTGCTTGACAACAGCCTAGTCAGCGCCTTGAACAAGTATTTGGGTTTGTATTTGATTGCAACATTGGTACTATCTGCTTGGTATTTTCTTCCCTTTTGCTTGTCTTTATGAACAAAATGTATGTGAATTCACAAGGTAGATGAATGATCTTTTCCTTGTGCCAGCGTTGTTTCTATTCCTTCTTACCCCTTCATAGGCTGTGTGCTCTGATTAGCCCTTGAGTGCATAATTCCCTCTGGCTAAGTATGATACAATGGGCTCTTGTGCCTTACAGTCACAAGATTTCTAACCTGCTCTATCCCAACGTACATATAGACAAGATCATACATCAATCAGTTTTAGTAACACGGCATTGGTTATCATAGCTAGTTGATATATCTCATGGCTAACTTGGTGTTCTTCAGCAAATCTGTTTCCAAAAACATCCTCTGTTACCAGGAGTGGGATGTGCAGCCACAGTGTGCTTAGCTCCTTGACTGTTGAGTGGAGTTTTGGCTTATTTCTATTTCAGAACAGTATGATACGGTTATGTATTTGGCTGAGCTGTCTGGTATGATGTCTGTTGAAGTATAATAGCTGTTGAACATAAATGTGCTGTGTTATTAGACACTAGTGTAAGTAAGAGTTGAGTCAACACATTAGCTGTACTGATGTGCAGTGGTTTCTGACATCTGAAGCCTCTGCCATGTTTCCCACCAACACTTTACTCTCAGCTGTTGTTCAGCTTCTGTCACTTTCACTCCTGGTACTTGATTATTTCAGAACTAAATGGTAGCTTAGCTATATTTGAGAGTAATACTCAGATTTTGTATTTCAAATTTTGGGTATCAAGAGAGTCACAAATGCCTTGTGATACTCCTTGGAATGCTTGTTCTTCTGCAGCCTTCGCTTTTCTATATCCCTGGTAACTGACATCAAGATTTAAAGGTTCTCTGAAACTGCATGTAGTACAGAAGCTTTTTGTAGGAGTACAAAGGGACTGACTTGTTGCATTATTGACTTGTTTATGGGTATGATTTTCTTCATTGAAAAGTTTTCTAATCTCAAAAGAGTGTGAACTACAGCAGAATAATACAAGATGGGGTGGGAAAAGATAACTCGTGTGAATATTAATGCTCAGAATAGCATGATTGATAAAATGGAGTGATAGTTTGCAAAATTAATCAATTGGCAAGATCAAGTATTGGCTGCCTTAATACGGATATTTGAATTTTAATTATTATCACCTTGTCTTTGCGTTCTCCAGTTTCTGTTTGGTACTTCAGCATCTTTAGTAAAACAAGGATCTTTTTTGCGTAGGAAACCTTCACAACTTTCCCTTTTGGTGACATTTACAGCTCATCAATAATCACTTTTTCTGTCAGTGTTTCTCCTATATATAATACTGAGACTCCCTGGCAAGCAAGTGTGTGTTAGTAAGTACAACTGCGTTCTGTTTAGTCTCACTAGAGATGTGTGGTTATCACATGAAAAATTTAGATGTTTATAATGTCGATTTCTTAAGCAAAACACTCCTTCTAAATCAAGGAGGGCTACTACAGTAGTTTGTTCATCTTTTATTGTTACAGATAACAAAACTAGTTATTAGTCTTTATTCATCTACACACTGTGTCCCCCTCCTACTCCAAAGGCATATTTAGAAGTAGGAATCTCCACACTTCACGCTGTTGAAAATCAAACATTTACTCATTTGCAAGCTACTGCTTAAAAGCTCTTTGAGATTAAATTTTGTATAATTTATGTCAAAAGAGTATTTTTATTTTTTTTTTTTTTGTCTAAAGCAACAGTAGCAACTCTGACAGCTGCTTCAGTTTGAGTGTTGCTGTACCAGTGAACCTGGAAATGTGTTGTGAGTGAGGCTACTGCCAACTAGATCTGCTTCAGTTTGCTCTTCCTGTGAAAAACTGGGCTATACCAGGTGTTAACAGGGTATAATGGGGACTTAAAAAAATGCCTAAGGAAGGGGTAACGGGTGATAGTTTACTGCTTTTTTTTTACCTTGTAATATCTCTTCAGTGCTGTAATATACCTTCTGCAGAGGCTGTTGTTACTGCAGAGACTACAGTCACTACTGACAATGTTCAGGAGCAATATTTAAAGCAAGCAAACCCCCAGACCTTGTCATGCTATTGGTCATGCTGTCCTGTCTGACAGTGCTCGGTACTAGGTGAATGGAGAACTACATCGGGTATGGAATAACTCTCCTTCCATGTACCTTTCCCGGTCTTTCCAGTCCAGAGATGTCCTGAGTCAGATTCTGTTTGTGAAATGCTGCTGAACTCCTCTCTTGTGCATTTATCATCATTCTTTCCCCTCATCCATGCATTTGACTTCCACAATAGCTTATCCTTAAATCAGTTGGAGTTAGGGAGGAAGGATCCTTAATTTTTAGTTACTGAAGTCAGATAGTTTCTTATCCTTTGAACTGAAGGCATAAAGAAATATATCTTCATGTCTGAGAATCACTTAGGATTTTGTAAGCATCACTCATCTGCCAGAAGCAGTTCTGTGACCGATTTAGCTGTGCCTGGGAAAGAAGAGGAACAGCTCAGCCTGTGACTGGAGAGTACCCAAGTCAGAGTTTTGCTCAGGCTGTTGGGGGGGAGGTCTTCACCACTGAGTGTGACTTGAGACTGCTGCCACCCAAATGGTGTTGGGTGGCAGCATGGAAAGCAAGGCAGAGCTTCTATGTGAAGCTGTAAAGCAGTGCTGTAGTGTGCTCACTGGCTGGAAGAGCCTGGGAGAAGGCCGAGCTCTGAACAGCTGTGGCAAATGGGTTTTGACTTAAAAAGTGTTAAGGAGAGCATACACAAGATATCTTGATGGGGGTTTTTTGGGAGTAGCCATGGTTAAGTGCAGTAACTGTCTTTTAGTGTTACTCAGACACAGAAAATACGTAGTCTCAGATGTTTCAACAAACTTAATTTTTCACCTCCCTGTATAAAAATAAGGGAATTAATTCAAGTGGTATGGAATACCTTTGTGTTAGTAGGACCTTCTAGAATAAAGTGTAGCTTTAATTGTATTTTGGTAACAGTGGGTTTTGTTTGGGATTTTTTTCTTGTCTGTGCCTTTCCTAAAGTGCCTGAGAAAATCAGTGCAACATTTTCTACTTGTTTTCCCCAGGAGAAATTTGCTTAAGTCCTGCATTTATTTTTTTGAGCATCACTTACCTGCAGAACTATTTAGAGTTCAGTCAAGTCTAAATTATCTTCCTGCGCTTTTCTTTTCCTGAGCTCTCCCAGACATTGCATCCTTCTCCCTTTTGTGATGTTTGTGTGACTTCACCAGACTTCAGATGCGATAAAAATGGGGGTGTGTTGTCTAGTAATACGTGGCTCAACCCACTGAAGGGCTGATTTTGGTAGTGACAGGCTATTAGAGCAAATTATGGCAGTCGTTGAGTGCTTTTGTTTTAATTGTTCAACTGGTTCTTCAAGGTCATTGAGATGAAATGGAGGAGTAGTTTTGAAGCTGTGATTCTCACTGTCTCCGTACTTTCTGGTGTGAATTGTACTGTGCCAAGATGGTGTATGCTTTATTCTCCAGAAAAGTCACATTTTAGAGAGAGTGAGTTATTGTGACAGCAGCTTGCAAGAAAGTATTTCCATATATCTTTTCCATTGTAAGTAACATTCATAGAAATACCAGAAAGATTCCACTCTACCCCTTGCCATTATGTTGAAGAGTGCAAGCAGAGATTCCTATGTTCCTGATCCATGTCAGCCTTTCTTCTGGCACTTATCTTCATTAAATAGGTTTTTAAGACATAAAACTTTAAAATCATTAAAAAGGATACTGTAGAGGCCTGTGTAGAAACTGCAAAAATAAGTTTTCTCTAAATAAAAGGAAGTTAGTGCTGTCCAGAAGTGACAGCTGTCTAGCTTGTCACTTTAAATCTCTGCACACAGAATTCTAGCTGTTAACATATGGCCCGATAACTAGATCTTGTGAGGTCCTTCTGCCATTCTCCAATCTCTTCAGTAGCATGAAGAATTTAGTACTATTAGCTAACTTTGTCATCTCAAGCACTTTCTTGCTGCGGACTTTGGATAACTGCAGTTTCCTGGATCTCCTTTGAAAGCTTAATTAATAAATACTTTAGAAAATGATCTTCTGCACTTCTAGTACTGCTGAAGTATAAAGCAAGCATTAACATACTGAAATTATTAGTGCAACTGTAACATCCTTGAGGTTCCTTAAGACTCTTGGCTGAATGTCATCCACTCTTGGTGGTTTGGTATTTTTTTAGTTCAGTTTGCTCCGTACTTCTCTCCTAGCAGTGCTGTGCTTCGAAAAAGATCTTCTAATGCATCTTCCATAAGAAAGCCTTTCACTGGGACAGTATCTTTAAACTCCTTCATAGTGAGCATGTAGATAAGAAAAATCTGATGTTTCTGCCATGACCATGTGGCATTTTTGTAATACATCTGTTTGTTTACTTACTTCAGCCATATGATCCTGTCAGGCTACCTACTGCTCCTTGCTCTTCATGTGCCTTGAAAAGAGATTTTCTTTTAGTTTATATAGGGTTTTTTTTCCCTCTCACTTCCTGAAATTATTTGTGCCACTGTCTCATTGTACTTTTTTTTTCTCTGTTTTTAGCTTGCTATTGTTTGGGCCCCATTTGGACAACTTCTACTAGATTCTTCTAATGTTTTCTTTAATATGCTATTTAGCCATCTTGGTCCCTTGCCTGTCATGTCATTATTCACCCCCACTTTAGTCCTTTTTGTGCCTTTCCTCTTATTTCCTAAACTTGCTCTAAGCTTCACATACAAATGTCTTAAATCTCATTGCCTACAGATGCTTAATTTTTGATTCTTTCTGAGTTCCCCCCTGTCTATCTAATTCTTTGGTATTTGTTCCTCGTACAGGCACTTAGATCACTACTAAACTCTGCAGGTATTACACTAATATTTTGAACCAAATTCTGTGCAGTGCTTAGGATCAAGAGATGCCTTTTCTTTTGTCAGTAGCATGACAACTTGTTCCATGAAGCAGTCCCTGATGCTCACTGTTTTGTCTTGGCATCCTGTGGCATTTAGTGGATAACAGAAAGTTTCTACTGTTTGGCTCAGCTTTTGTTTCTGAGTGCCTTCTGCTTGGTCACTCAAGGTCTGCATGTATAAATGTGATGACTCATGCATTTCTCTTTAGCACTGTCTTGAATATAAAGAAGGTAAATGTACTCCCTTAATGAATAGGTAATGGTTCTGAATAAACTTAGATTTTTTGGGTGAGAAATTTAAAAAAAAAGACAATTTTTTTGTGAGCTTCAGATAAAAATTTCATTATAAACAATTTCATTATAAACTTCCTTACGGGTTTCTTTGTTCTTAAGTGCATGTGCATGCCAATACCCAGTGGAACTCCAGTACTGGAGGATTTCTTCCTTGGTGAAGAAAACTTTCTTTAATTCCAAAGATCCATTTTATTTTTTTTCTCCATTTTTTTTGGGAAGGGGCTGAGTTAAAATATGGGACTTGTTCCACATCAGCATTTTTGCTCCCATGAGTTGAGATCTGAGATACTTGACTTGCATGTAAGGTTTTTCTCTCAAACGCCTGCTCTTCAGAGTTAGTATAGGGTGTGTAAGTGAAGTTGTGTGGTTTCTTATTTGTATCTTCTCAAGCAAGGACTTGAAGATTGTTTTATTTTCTGCTCAGCCTTTGAAAAAAAAAATCCATCAAGGGCTCTAATAATCTCTCTGGTTCTATAAACTGAGCAGTCAGTAATCCTGGGGATGTGGGAAATTGAAGCATGCTCCTTCGTACCGGAGGAGGCTCCAGTTTGAGTTTCTAGTTTGGCAGCAGGGTAAAAATACTGTCTGAACTCTATAAATCCAATACACAAGATGTGGGGGATCCTGTGTTAAACAGGCTGGTTTTTATTGTGGTCTGTAGAGTAGTCTTAGAAATACGTTGGGCAACAGTAGGTGGTAAACTGGAGAGTGAAAATGGTTAGCGAAAACACATGAAATGTGGAACAGAGGCATGAGATAAATTATGGAAGAAATTCAAGAGATAAACTGGTGCTCAAGAAGAGGGCAAGTAAAAAAAGAATAGTTGACTTTATTTCCCAGTATTATTTAATCTCCCGTTATTATTGTATCTCCCATTATTATTATTATTTTTCTTGTTAAATCAAATGCATTTTCTTCAAGTCAGTGTGATTGAGGGCTCTTCATTGTAACTGACTTGAATTTGTGCACTGTTATAACTTTACTCTTGTTTTATTGTCCTCAAATAATGCTGCATGAAAACACTTGTGGCTCATGAAAAGCACCTCGTGATATCTGGTGTAGTCTCTGTAACACTTGTGGAGAAACAAGGCATAGAAGAGATGTCTGGGAGGTTTCTGTATGGATTGTAACCTGGGGCAGGAGGATGGCTGCTGCAGTGGAATAGCTGAATGCCATTTGGAGGCTTGCTGTGGGAGAGTCTTCCTGTTTAACACTGCATATTTTTCTAAACAGTATTGTGTTCAGCTTTCAAAAGGCAAGAATCTTTGGTAATTGTCTCGATTGACAATAGAAGTTTAAAAGCTAAACACAATCAAATACAGAAGGAAAAATAGCATTTTGCTTAGGACTCTTCTTTTTTCCTGTATCAGTTATTTCATCTCAGAGTTGTAATAAAAAACTATAGTGCTTAAGTTTAAAGTATATAAATTGTAAACTTTCGCATCTGTAGAACACTTAGTACAAAGAAAAAGGGCTTTCCATCTCTGCAGTCAAACGATCATTCAGATTTCAAAAGCTGTTTTATTGGCCCTCAGATGCAGGGAAAGGTTTTGTTGTTTGATATTTTTAATGCTCTTTCAGCATTAAACTGAACTTCTGTAACCAATGGACTATCAATTTTTTTCCAGGTCTCGTTAAATGGTACACAGTTTACAGACAGTTCAGCTGGATCAGAGTTCACAGGTGTTTCTCAGGTATGTGCAACCACAGTTTGGGGGTGTTATGTGATAGAAAAATTATTTACTAATGGTAGAAAGTATTAAATGTACCGGGGAACTCTCCAAAGAGATACAAATTTGAGACTGGGACTTTGCTAACTGAAGTCAGTTTCTGATTACTTCACTATTCAAGCTTTAAAAAGCTGTGAAAGCTACTGTTTCTAAGGTAAAAATTTATTGTTATAATAAGCTTGAAACTGGACAGAGATGTAAAAATAAAGCTATGCAGTTTTATGGTAATAAAGTTATTCTTGGAAATAAGTCTAAATACATAGTAGATATGCAGTTATTTCTGTTCTGGCTTGTCCTACTTCCAGCCTTCATTTATGAATGTTATATCTGAACATGTTTTAGAAAGAAAATGAGACTGGGTGCTTTCTTGCAGAAATGCATCACATCTTTTTTGAAGCCTGACTAGTGGAAAAATACCTTGCTTTTCTCAAAACATGTACTTTACTCTGATTACAGTGGAGGCACATAAAAATGTGTATGTGACCTAATTCCAAACTCTCATCTAATCCAGGAAGAGTTTACTGCTACTGTTGAAATGGTCACATGAACAGTTAAGAAATAAGAAACTGCAGTTCATAGCCTCATTTTAATGTAACAGAGCCATAATGGGAATCGGAGATGCTTATGGTCTAGATTTTTGTCAAGGTTCTAATTGTCTGTTTTCTCAGAAATAAATTGCTTAGAAATTTTTGTTCATAGCAGTTGGTTTATATTATGCTCTAGGAACCAGATGCTTTCATTTCGACTTGAAGTCTTTTGTAAATACAGGCCCAGTTAGGAGATTGTCAGGTTTTCCTGAACCTTGAGTTGGCTAGAATTAAGCTTGTTGTTCCTGCTGTATGTTCAGTGGCCTTTTTAGTGCAACTTTACACACCTAAGTTGTAATTCTAGGAGTCCTTGCAGCATGGCAGTTACCTTTACAAAAGAGTAAGTGTCAGATTGCTGTAACTTCTGAACTTTTACATTTTTGTCCTCTTCCTTTCCTGTGTGTTGGAAGATGTCATTAGGAATAGATGATGTTCATAAGGAGCTGTCTGCAGTAGCTACTGAGATGGAGGCATAATCTGGCTTCACAAAAACTAATTTTAACAAGGAAATATTCAGGGCTAAGTGGATAAGCACCCATGCCCTCCTGCATGCAGGGGTTTTAGGTATTAAGATCTGCAGCTGAGCACAGGTCAGCCAAGAAGAATCTCTAATGTGAGAGATGTGTTTGTGCTTGTAGAGCAAGTGAGAGAATGGTTGGTCACAGCCTTTTGGAAGGCAGGGCAAGGCTTCCCTTAACAAATGTTTCCTGGAAACCTGCAGTAGAGGCCTGGAGAAATTGTGTTTTCTTGCCTTAATTCTTAGGTGTGAATTCTTCAAGAGTCATCAGTGAATAAAAAGATTAGGTGTTCTTACTTAATCTATTAATTTATATTTCTCATGAACTCTTATCTTTATAAGAAGAAATTTGTGGAGATGAATTCAGTCTGTCTTTTTATTTTCGTTGTCTAGAATTCTCAGTTTTTCCTTTCCATATTGCTGAGTCTGTCAGTTTTATAAATGCAAAGAACACATAAACCAGACTTTGAAATGCTGGTTTTCTTCAGATATCAGCAATAGGGAATTGATTTGTTGCTACTGGGAAGGCTAGAAGACAGTTAATGAATCTTTATAGCTTGAACTAGTCCTTTGCCCTAAAGAACTTTTCACCTGTGCTTGTGCAGTTCAGCTGTGCAAGATCTTTAAAGCAGTATTTTTGTTAGTATTGTGGTTGGAGCAGTATCTAGAAGGATGTTTGATATATTTAAATTTTGCCTTTGAGAAAGAATTGAGCTGTTTTGAGGCTTACATATAAGATTTTGCTAATTAAGGCAGAGTTAGTAACTGTAATGTAACCAGACAGAGCTATGATTCTGCTGTGACAAGATGGTTTTGTTCCATTTATTACAACTCCGCTTATGTGTTATAAAGCTGGGTCTCTTTGGCTTGTGCTGCCTAACATGTTTTTGAGTATCAGTCCTGTTGAATAATCAGCATTTCATGGCTGAACCATAATTTCATGCACGGTACCATCTTGGAAGAGGAATTAGGTTTTGAACTGCTTCTGCCCTCATAAGTTACCAGGTTTAGTTTATTCAATAGCTGATAGTGGATTTTAAGACCCTGCTGATTGGTTTTGTTAAAACTGAGTTAACCTTTCTTTTGTAACAAGCTTAGATGAAAGTGTCTTTATTTCTGTTAATATTAGAAAAGGTGACAAAACTTCAAACAGCAGTTATTTTCCTTTTTATCTGTTAAAAATAACACTAAAAGGAATTGCAGTATCCCTTTTCAATTTTACTTACTAAATTTTTGCATCAAGGCTGAATCGTTTTAGAGGAAAGGGCTGTAGTCCATGCTCCCTGAAAATATTACTTTTTAAATGGGAATGTATTCATAATCAGAATAATTGTTTGCCACATAGATAGTAAAACTGATGTTTGACCTTGGGATACTCCAAATAGTCACCATTTAATGATGACTGTTGAAATATGGGGGTTGGGAGGGGATATGTTGGTTCGGTTTTGTTTTTAATCTCAGAATAGGTTTTTCCAGTCTATATTCTGTGAATAACTAGATATCTATTACAAATTTTTTGTAGACACCCTTTACCTTTGGCTTGGGCCAAAGGGCACCGTATACAACTGGCGAGCATTGTCTTCTTTGTAGAAGTGAACGAAAAGATACTTCGCTTTCAGAGAGCGGAATAAAAAACTCTAGCAAAACAGCACTTTCCACATCTCCAAAAGCAAACAATATGCTGCATCTTCCACTGTGGGTGTGTCCAGACTGTCGAAGAACAGTTGAAAAGGAGGAGAGGCATGCTACAATAGAGCAATCTCTTGTGGTAAGTGTAAGTACTTCAGTAGACTAAGAGGATAGGTTGTTATGGACTGAATGCTACTTTGTGCTTTGGAACCGCTTTAACTGCGCATAGAAAGTATTTTAGGAGATTCTGAGTTGGTTTTCCCGTGAGCTAAACTGAACAGTCAAGTTATTCCAGGAGTTATGAGTTCTGATTCAGTTTTGGATTTTTGAGTAGAGCAAGCCTTGGATGTTTCTAGTTGGGTTGGTTTGTTTGGTTATTTTTTCCCCTTTTATTGGATCTTACGCTTTGTCCTTTTCCTGCTTGCTTAAATTCTGTTTCTTCTACTTTTACCAATGCAGCTTTAATCTTTACACTTCCTTCTGTGTCTGCTTGTGTCTTTTGCCCCTTTTGTTATGTGAAGTTCCTTGTTCTTTCAGAAACATTCTTGAGTCACTGCTACCTTCCTGCACATTTCTGAGTTTTGTAATCTTTTCTTTCCTGTATTTTTTTTTGCTAAAGAAACACAGCACATTGTATGCATATAACAATTTCTTATTCTTTGTTGTATCATTGCAAACACTGATTTAATATATGATGCTAATACTTCAAGTTGTGATTCCTTTCTAAATTAAGTGTTAAGTAAGATATATTCTCAAATGAGAATTCAGTCTCACATAAGTGCTGTGCTCAGTGTAGCAAAAGGATACAAGAAGTTTACTGACAGGTCTAGGAAAACCCAATTAAAAGTAAACTATGCTTTACTGAAGAACCAAATCTTCACAACTGATCTGGGAAGCCATACACTTTGATAACTGGAAGTATTAGAGATTCTAGCTGATGTCTCCCTGTAGAGAGCTAACAGACTGTGCCACACACCCATATGAACATACAGGTTTTTTTAAACAAATCAGTGTGAGGCAAGATTGTCTTTGTCTAGCATATGTTGTTAAACTTACGTTAAAACCACAGTTAACATAGTTCTTTTCTAAGGAAAATTTAGGGTATATCACTTGTATACAGCAAGTGTTTACTGATATTCTTGCAATTAACAAGGGGTAGTAAAATTAATCAAAAGACATTACATCGACATTACATCTAAGGGAATTATATGTGTAGTCCTAGAGAGTTCAAAGCACAGCAAGAGAGAAGCACATTATTGTTCAGCTGAGTCAAAATTTTTGACATCTTTAAGCTGTTTCATTAACTAGTAAAGAAATGTTCTACAAGTGTAAAGAAAGCAGCTTTCTAAGTGGATTAAGTTACACATACTCCAGGGAAAATAAAGATTTACAGTATTTTTTTTTTTAATTGGCAACTGAACAGGTAATGATTAGGTGGCTAGTCAAATTACAGAAGCTGGTTGGAGGAAGGGGAGAGTGCTAAAACCCCCTCTTATTATCAGTCATTACAAGACAGAGTACAAGTGGTGTGCTATAGATGCTCCTGTATTCTGGTTGTTGGTGCTCTCATTACCTACCTTGGTTTGCCTCAGCACCATCCCCAGTAGCTGATCTTGCTGTTGGCAGCAAATGCACACAGCTTTGTTTTGGCCTGTGTGTTGATCCTGCTTCAGGGTCTGGGGTGAAGTATTAAAACCCTTTTCAGTCATTCTTGAATGTGGAAGAGGTCTCTGCCTGGTGCTACAGAAAGCTGGTGTCAACCTGAGGAGGTTGCAGGTGGGAAGCGTGTCTGTACTGGGGCTGCAAGCACAGAGGAGGGAATGAAACTGGAGACCAGAATGCCAGCAGCCTTGGAACAGAGGTTTGCATTATCTGCTAGTAATGAGCAGCACTGTACCCAGGAGATAGCATCCATTCCCAATGACAGCAGCTTTCTAGCATCCTTGTCTGTGAAGTACTATATCTGGCTGTTCTAAGCAAGAATTTCATGGTTTTTTGCTAGAAGGGATTGTTAAACTACAAAAGTCAAACATATTGTCAGATAGAGACTGAAGAAATATTGCTAGTTCATGGTTAATGATGGATGATGCAAGCCTTCCTTTAGCCTAGTTCTTTGTTTATACTGGAGTGTACTTAAAGGTAATAATTATAACCAACATACCTTGGTTATTAGAAATGGAGCTATATTTATATCGTTGGATTTCTCAGTTCACCTCTTGCATTTATTAAGCTGTTTAAAGGTAAATTCTTTGTGTTGAGCATCCTCCCAAAATATAGAACTAAGAACCACCACATGAATATTTGCCTACCAATTAACATTTCAGGCTTCTACCTTACAAACTGAAGGCTACCTGGGTTTTTTTTTCCCCCCTTTCAGAGCCAGGATTTCCTTTTGCACATGCCTCTTGGAAACAGTGGATCACAGCAGGAGTCTGTAGGAGGGGGAAGAATAACTGTTGGTGCACAGACAGTGCCTGCTGCAGATCTTAGCAATTCCTCTCCTTCAGACATAGCATGCAACTGTGAGGCCTGTAATGAGCGCAGGTAAGAACTGATCAAACTCAACAGCATGCCACTGACTGTTGGCAGTGCTGTAGCTTATCTGTTGGTGTGTGCTTAAACTCTTTAAACAGTCTGTCTGACAATAACAGCAATTTGCAGATGGCAGCTTTCAGCCAGTTTTATATTTTAGGCATTTTTAGATGTACATTGTTTTTTCTGAAGAGCATCCTCAAAACAGCAGGAATCAGTAAACCTATGCAGTGTACAGATACTAAGTAATTACTTGTGTCATTATTTGCAGAGAAAATTCAGCAGAGCCTGAACGTGAACCTCAGCAGCTCCAAAATTACTGGTCAGAAGTGAGATACATGGTTCGATGTATATATCGCCAAGCTGGGACTCCTTTGGCAGATGACCAAGACCAATCTTTGGTACCAGATAAAGAAGGAATGAAAGATCTGGTGGATAGGTATAGCACTTTGAAAAATATCTAGTAATTGCCAAGATCATTTTTAAAGTTAGCTTTTAAGTAGTTTGTAGTACTGCTTTTTAATACAAGGTTATTTACCATCTATAAGTCTGGTTACTTGGAATGGTTGCCTCACCATTAGAACAGTCAGTTCTGTATCATGCAGGATTTTTAAATGCTGGATTGAATGCATGTGTAGCTATTAAATTCCAATGCTGTTTGCAGTAGGAATATTAATATATTATTACGGAAGGGTCCCAAAATATTATTCTTCAAAAGACCTTGATATGATTATTATTATAGTAAGATACCGCTTAGTTTGAATTGCCCTACATGAAAAATCTTACCTTGTCAAACTAACCTGAGTTAAAATAGTGTTTGTATCCTAGTGTAATTGTAACAGCTAGAAGAGGCTTTGCTAACTAGATGAGGAAGGTACTGTAATGTTCTCTCTCACTTCAGAAGTTGAAATTGTAGCTTTTCTAGGTGTGAAGTTGAAGATGTGCTTAATGAGATCTGCAGTTGTGGTGTTGTTTTTTTTTCTTTTGAGAATAGTGTGGCTGTCCTTAAAATGTTCTGGAAGGTTACTCAGTTTCTGTCTAACTGAATGTGTGGTCAAGGAATAGCTGCTCTCCTTGGTTCTGTACGTACATAACACATGGAGGTCTGACAAACTGTAGTTGTCATGTGGAGTTTCTGGTTGAAGCTAAATTCTGGCAAGATAAAACTTTTGAAAGATTATAGTCATCTACCGTTGCTCTTTGTATGACTATACTCCTGAATCAGCCTTAGTAGATAATTAAATGATCTTACTGCACTTCTGTTACATAAAAACTGTTTGGTTTTGAGCATGAGTTGTGTAAAAGTAGAGTAATATGTTATGCCTTCCTTTTAGTCATGCTTTATTTATTTAAGCGATTAAAATGTGCAACATAGGTTTTGAAATCAAAGATTCTTAGTGTGTAGGTTCTTAAAACTGAATCACAGCTGACTTTTAAAATGATTGCTGACTTTTATGCAGCTTCTCTTTAAGGGAAAAATTTTGGAAAATGGAACACATACTGTGTACCTTTCTATGTACTTGGGAGCTTTGATTTCTCTAGAACTGTTTTTCACCCTTGAAAGAGATTATTGGAAACAAAGGCAGAAACAGGCTTTCAGACAGGGAAACCTTAAATGTCAGTGTGATTATTTTTGACTTGAGTTCTTTATGGTCTGCAGAGTGTGAAATGAAATGAGGATTCTGTTTGGACAGACACCAATGTCCAGTCCATGGTGCTAATGTCATAAAATTAAAGAAAGCTAGTCCATGTAGGTATTCAAAGTGTGAAAATAAACCAACCAAACGAAAAACCCCAAATGAACCATGTAGGTATCATGCCAAAATCATGCTGTGGCCAAGTAAATGTTTAAAAGGCAGAAATTCCTGATTCCATGCTTAGCTCTGTTGGACACAGCTGGCAAGAAATGGACTATCTGGTCATCTTATTTGAAAATAATTAGTGGTGCCAAGTATTGTCCCTATCAGATCTTGGCACACTTTATGGCAATGTGATAATATTCTATTTTGTGAGTGACAAGGGAAGAGCAAGGACTAGATAAGAGCAGGCTTTTATTCATGTAGCTCTTCAGTACTTATCTACTCCTGTTCTTCCTCACCTCCCTGCACTATAAAAAAACAGAAGGTAAGTGCTTAAACTCATGTGCAGGACTTCAAATAGTACAGTTTTACTCTGAAGTACTTGAAAGTGGCCATTGGGTTCATTTTTCTTCTGTATTAGGTGGTTCAAACCCTTGTCTCACTTCCAGGAGAGTATCAGACCTAGCAAGCTGTATGCTGGCCTTAGCAGGAAGCCCTCACCCACTTTGAAGCTGTATCGTAGTGTCTTTGAAGGTATCAAGTGGTGGAATAAAGTCCATGGAGGGCAATATGGTTCTGAAACTTCAGTGTTAGTGTGCTTCCCTGAGACAAATGGGTCCCAAATTCTGGTCCGTATCGTGGATTTAGGCAAATTCTGGCTGCCTATCAGATCAAGCTCCCTCAATGGCTTAAAGTGAATGCTTGTTCTACAGGATATTGATCAGGCCTGGATCTGGCTGTTCCAGCTGGAACATTTAGTAGGCATGTATGCAAGAACACAGAGAAGTTCCAAAGAAGCTTGTTTGAAGAGTCTAGGTGCCTGTAGGGTTGTATGCAAATTGAGTAAAGGGCTTTTTCTAGCTCACAAATTGAAGTGAAATACTGAGGTCCTAAATCGATTTGTTCCTCAGGTGTGCAAGTCTCCTAGTCCTAAAGCTACACGAGAGCTCAGTTCCGCAGAGGAAACTGTTCTCCCAGTTTCAGCTACTTATGTAAACCTTAGCCATTGTTTCATTTTGAAGACTTTCATGGTAACTGGTAAATATTTTTAGAAAAGTGGAAATTGTTAATAACACGCATTATTTTTATTTATTTTTTTGTCACAAATATTCTAAAAATGCAGGCTTTGTGAAAGAGATCCATATCAGCTTTACCAACGGTTGGAACAACAAGCTAGAGAATATGTGCTTGAAATGAAGGTTCGTCTGCTCAGGCACTTGTCACTGGGATCTAAAGTTGCATCAACATTAGCAATACAAGGGCCACCACAGGCACATCAGTTCATCTCACTCCTACTTGAAGAATACAGTGCACTCTGTCAGGCAGCATGTACAATCGGCGCTTTCCTAGTTACTCTGGTAAGACTGAAAAAATAATCTGTATGCTTCTGTTTACTAGGGTAATGCTAGCAGAGCTGTTCTAGACTCTTTCAGGTGTCTTCTGTGGTTTGTAAAGTATAAGGGTTTTTATGTGTGCATGCTTGGAGATAGAGAGGGTCGGAAAATGCAAATTTAATTCCTCAGAAGTGTAGATCAGGCATCTCTTACAGTGAATTGATGAAATCCCCTCTCTTCTTTCTAAAGAAAAAGGTGAGAGAATGCTGTTTGTGGCTCTTATTCTGAAACTAACCTTTAAACAGGTCTACAATTTTTAGATAATGCCTTTCAGAAGTGTTTCCCACATTTTTAGTTAATCTTTAATGGTCTCTTGACAGCCATATTTAAAGACACAATTTTTTTGTGTGCAGCACTAACTTAGCTAGGTTCAATGTTCAGTTTTACTTTTCACTTCCAAGCAAGAATGGCTAATTGAAAAGATGATCTCTTGCCTCGGAATTAATCTGCCATGATATTTATTTCTAAAGTTCTTGTTTTTTCTTAAATGCTTGTTGGTTTTGGTTTGTTTTTTTTTTTGTCAACTGGTTGTGATTTAGGCTTGGGATTATATTGTCAGGTAGAAAATAAGCAATCTTCTTGAACTGTCATCATGAGTGAGTAATATAGTAAACAAATTCTGTAGTTCTATTTGTTTAAGGGCTGACAAGGTTATTAATCCTGTTCTGTTAATAATCCTTTCCTGTGCATCCTTTGTTCGTTCCTTTTCTTGTGTAACGTTTGCGCAAGCAAAAAGAAAACTAAAAGGTGGATAAACTGGTAAATGTGGGGTTTATTGGCAATTAGCTGAAAGTGACTGTCTAGGTATATAAAGAGGAAAAGAACAGGCAGTAACAAGTCTACAATGGCCAGGGGTGAGAAGGATGTAAAATGGAGGGGAAGCAGAGTATCATTAACTGAGCTAGGGCTGTCAGTAAAATTGAATTGGCAAAGCAGGAAGCTGTTTCTGAGGAGAAACTTGAGCATACCTGATGCCTTTTTCTGTTGTCAGTGCTCTGTATTTGCTGTTGTCTGTATTGTCTTCCCCAGCTTTATCACTTAGATACAGATGTGAGGTCACTGCCATCTCCAGTTTATTGGCTGCTTTTAATAGTCCTTGAGTCTCTAACAAGGTGCTTGAGAGAAGATTGCTCTTCGGGTTTGATTTGCTCTGGAACTTGGAAATTGCTTCAGCTGCAAAGCAGATGGATTACAGTACAAATGTTAGCTTTCTTGAAGGAGATCTGCCAGTAATGAACCAATTAATACCAGAATTACATAGCTGATCACAAAATAATCTTTTAATATTTTTTTCCTGCTTATTATTGTGACCTTAGCAGGCATGAGAGATTGAGATAATGGCCATGCAGAGACAGAAGGTGCTTGAACTCCCCAATCTACCCTTTTATGACAGAATTCACAGTAAAATAAAATTCTTATTCTTTAAAAAAAAAACAAAGCATAAGAGAACACAAAATACCCCAGACTTTTCTTGTCCTTTTGCTTCTGTATCCCAGTAAGTACTGAAAACTTCTTCCTATTAAGCTGTGACATTCAGAAACTGAAATGTGAGAATGTAGGTTACTGTATCTTATCATACATTTCTAAAGTTTATTAAATAACTCTTTTTATTAAATAGAGCAGTATGTCACAGCTTTCAGTACAGGTAGTACGGTTATTAGCCCTTCCAAATGTGCATGGTTGTTCTCTCTCAAGGTTCAGGTGTGCTATGGAAAAAGAAATCTTTTCAGTTGAAGCATATAAGAGGCAGTCAAGATCTTTAAACTCAGTGCAGCCCTCCTGTAAAGGTAAAACCTTTGCATGTAGCATGCTGTACATAAGGCATATAATATCTTGAGGAGAAACTTATTTCTTAGTGAAATCATTAACAGTTCTTCCTTTCAAAGGCATCCAGCTAACTAGTAAAGTTCAAGAGCAGGAACTAAAGCCTTGTGCCCACCAGGGAATAACAGATCATACTGAGAGCAAGCTGGAATGACTGTGGTCAGTACAGAAGAGCCCTCAAATACACAGTACAGCAGACTAGAAGGGAGAATTTACCTGGTATTTCTTTGTGAGAAATACCATAATCTGTGCATTCTGACACACAAGATTTTGTGTGCAAGTGTTGACTGGTTTGTTCACAGCATAGTATGAAAATTGCTCAAGAAATCTACCTCAGTGTTAACCCTTGAGAAATTATTGGAAATTTTTAGAAATTTTAAATATTTTGAAGACAGTATTCGAAGTGAAAACGTGTTTTGTGAAACTGGGGGGAGAGCACCCACCTTCTTAAATAGTAATGAATCTCCAGACTGTTATTTCTTATTACTGAGAGTCTCATGTTTAGGTCCGATATATATGTACTTACTTTTTAACCCACTATGCTTAACAAAACTTCAAAGTTCCAGAGTATTCTGATATTTCTGGCTATTCAGGGTTATGGTGCACGGGGCTGTCTTGCTGATCTGATAGCCAGAATGCTTGCACTTAATTTTGCTTGGGAGAATAAGTGGATTGTATAAAAAAACCTGCATGCTGCAAGCTGTATGTGGGAAGACTGACTGACTAGAAAACACATCATGCCTGTCTTTGATTTGTATGTTTTGGTAATAATAACTTTAAGCTTAGGCCTTGAAGTTGAATACAGTTATGTATTATATATTAAATTATAGGTTTTAATATATATTTTTATATATATTAATATATAATTTATATGTATAAAATTTTATATATGTTTATTTATATATAAATTATATATTAAATAACCTCAAATAAAAAAGCACATTGCTTACTAGACAAGTAAGCTGTTGGTCCCTTCTCTAGTCAGAAAACTTTGGGTTTAAGCTGTATTTGGAGTGAGCAGTTTACTTGACTTATGTCAGTTTTGAAATTACAGCTTGCCATTATGTATGTCTGTTCCTAGGTAAGTTCAAAGAACTGAAAGATAAAAAGACAATTTTTTGACAGGAAAACCTGAGAATAACTGGTTCAGATCGTAAAATCTGTCTTTCAATGCAGAAGTGAATGGCAGCCTTCAACTACAGTGTGATTCTCCATTTTTTTCTGATCCATGACAATTTAGAAAAGCAGTGAATGAAGCTATGGTTATGCAAGTTATTAAAGAGTCACTTAAATTCCGAGTTTCTGGGTATTAAAACTGCGTAAGATCTGAGTTGGCTCAAATAGGCCATAGGTTGGAAATTAGATTGTCTGAGGCAATGTTTTTGTTTTCAAATATTTTTTCTCACCTAACCCTGTTTGTTTGGTTTGCTTTTGTTTTGTTTTGTTTTTCTTTTTAATAGGAAAATGAACATTTGAAGAAATTTCAGGTGACGTGGGAATTGCACAATAAGCATCTGTTTGAAAACCTGGTATTTTCTGAGCCACTCTTACAGAATAGTTTACCAACGTTGGTGTCACAGCTAAGGTAGAGTTTAACTTTTCTTTTGTAATTTGAAGAAGTGATAACCTCTATTTGCAACAGTTTAATAGGTAAAAATCCTTGTTGATCTATCTTGAAAACAGTATTGTTGATTGAACAGGCTGCTGTCATAACTTGCTTGTCAGAAGAATTACAACCCTAATCTACTTACTTGTCAGTTACCTAGTAAAATGATAGCATCCAATGAAAATGCTGGTGGTATGACTGAATAGTACTATTTTTCACTTGTTGTTAGGCATGACTGCTGTCTCTGTAACACTACAAGCAAATTAAAGCCTCAATGCTTTCATGCTTCCCACAGTGCACAAGTAACTTAATTTGGAGTTTTAACCAATCTTTTCATTGGAGAAAGCAAAAGAAACAACATCCCTTGCAATATTCTTGTAGGCCTGGTGCTTTATTATGTTTTCTGGGGGTTTAGAATGTGTATTTTATTGGCAGTGTTGCTTTGCTTGTGATTTGTGTTACCTGCACAGTGTTTGGGTTGTCCAGGGAAGGTGTATTAATTCTTAAAATGTTCAGACTTAGGACAAAGGAAAACATTTGTAAAGTGCAGTCATGTATAGGTTTATGTTGACTTCTCAATTTAGCTCCTGATGTAGACATTCATGCTCTGTGTACATGTGTTTTAAAGGTACTGTCTCACGTATTTTACCATGGTACAAGAGCAGTTTGATTAAGGCTGTCACAGGAGATGTTCACAGTGAATAAAGAAATTTCTCCTGTTGCTCTAGTATCTGATAGATACTAGAAAGGAAAGCAAGAAAAGGCAAGATAGCTTAATTGTTGCTGTGCTCAGCAAGAAGTCTGAAGGTCCTTCAGAATATCTTGTCCAATTGGTTTACATGACACTGGGTTTGTACTGAAAGCCTTTTCTCCTTGGGTTTTTTATGTTTTGTTTTGTTTTTCTTTATCTCCAGACAGATAATTCTGTTCTGTGTTCAGTAGCATGTTGTTCAATTGCACATTTTCCTGGTGATTCTCAATACCACTGTCCCTGACACACTATTCCCCAGTCATCTCCATGCTTTCTGACAAGGCCTTTCTGCATGTCTTACTCCAGCCATCTTGGCTGTATCAGGATTGTTTATGTTCATCAGCTCTGCCGATGAAGGCCTCTTAGTGAAGCTTACAGTCACTTCTTAACAGAAGTATTGGACTGTTTTCATTTACCTGTTGTTCTCAAGTGCTACTGCAGTGAAAATCTGAGCAACAGAAGGTGTTTCCCTGCAGAACATCACTGTGGTGACAGCTGCCTGCAAGGGTTAAATATGATGAAGTCAGAATCTTCTTGCAGGAATTTCTTTTCCAGTACATCTGTGACCTCTAGATGGTTTTAAGGGTGTTTTGTATAAACTGTGGTTTTGCTCAGATAGATTCACATGAGTGTTTTCAAAAGGAGAGGTTCAGCACAGGCTTCCCATTCTGTGGTTTCCAGTTCATGTAGTGTACATCTTTATTTTACTGCTGAGTTCTGCAGGTCTTGAAGTAAGAGAATTAGATAGCCTTTCCTGAGATTTTTTTTTTTTTTTCTGGAGGATAACCTGCCTTCCATTGGGAATTGGTGGAGGAAAATTCCATCAGAGATGCCTCACATGAGCCTAATTCTTTGATCAGTAGAGGTGGTGTTGCCAGAGTTCCTTCTCAAAAGAGCATTGGCCTCACTGTTTTCTCTTCCTGAAGAGGAATTGTGAAATGGCATTTTGGCATCTCAGCTTCACTTAGATATTTGTGTTCACCCTTTCTCTCATCCCTTATTTAAATCACTGAACCTTTTGTGTATATTTGGCTTTTTCAAAATACATAGTTGGTGTGCTGTGGTTAGTCCCAAGGATGCTTATCACATGCCAGGCTAGAAAAGATACTCTTTTAGGGAGATACACAGGCATATAGTAGGATCTATGTCAACAGTTATGCCTTCAAAGATTCAGTTAATATAAAGTAAGCAATTCTTACTAAGTTTTATGTATGTGTGATGCTTTTTATTACCTTTTTCTTACAGCAGCCCAGGAATATGTTCCACCTCTATTTACAGGACTGAAATACTACCTAGATTGTTGCTTTATACTTGCATTGAGGGGTGAAAGTGCATTGACTGGTAGCATGTTAACCTTTACACAAGAGGCACGATAAAACTTGAAAATGTAAATGCTATTGCATTGCTAATATAATTTTTTTTAAAATGAAGGTTTTCTTCTAACTTTTAAAAAGGATTTTGTGCACAACTTACATTTGAAAGAATAGTACTGCTCAGCAGCAGTTATGAGAACAAATTGTTAACTTCTGTACAGCAGGGATCACCATTTCACATAATTGCAAAATATCAGAAACACAGACATTAAGGAAAGTAGTAAATTGTGGTTTAGTAACAGGAATTGACAGTGTTTGTGCTGATTATTAGGAAGAGGTGTACCCTAAAGTCACCATATCCTTTTAAACTGCTTCTTGTAGTCTACTAAGCATAGACTTCCCAAGTTTTAAATGTGCAAAATTGCCTATGCACTATTTTAAAGTAATTGTGTTGCAGATTCTGGGCAAAACCAACAAAATAAAACTTGAATTCGTTGGTGAAGTCATGCTAACAGCTGTAATTTAATGCTTACTGAGCTGTCTTGTTTGCTCAGCTCTTCATTATCCTTAATTGCCATATTAAAATTAAGGGCTTAGTTCTTTGCCAGCTGATAGACAGTACTGTGTATTTCTTAGATTGAATTAATATCCTGTTGCAATGGAAATCTGTAACAAACCTTGAAATGCTGGAATTGGGCTAAAATATTAAGTGTTGAGATGCTTGTATTTATTTTCTTGGGAACTGGCTTTGACTCACCACACAGCCTCTGTGCCTCAATAACTACCTACTAGTTTTGTCTTCATTACTGAAGAGAAGTGTTGAAAAGTTTCAGTTTATTTGTGTTGATTTACAGGTCATTACAATTCAATGTGCTTTAAACACACATTGTCAAATAGAGCTTTGTCTGTTTTGTTCTGAAGTCAAGATCTCAGAAGTTTGCTTATTTACTTTGTTGTGCTGATGCACTCTATTGGCTATTTCTTTAAAGTAGTTGTAATAGTAGAAAGGGAGGTAAATCTGTCTCCAGTTTCTGTGGCTCCTTACAGAGACAGTCATCAGTGAAAAGCATAACCACGTTTACGAATGTGATGCTGCTCAAGTGGTAGTAGATAACTGTATGCAGCCAAATTATCTCAGTTTCCTCATTCTGCAGCGCTTTTCCCAGCTGGAACTCCAACTTGTCTAGTAGTCTTTTTAACGTTGATCATGCGGGTTCTGAATAGCAAGCTTCTGGCTTTATTTTAGTACATGGCTCTTCAGTAAATAGTCAATGTGTGTAGTTAGCTCATAGAATTTGGAAAGATAAATATATCAAGCTACAAAATTGGAATAAATATGGCTCAGTAGGTTTGACATCTGGTTGCGTGTGGGAAAGAGGTTCTGGAAATGTTGCACTTCCCACTTTCTTGTTATTGTTGGTTACAGAACATTGGAACAAGCAGTTGTTGGGTATTTTATGAAGAATGTCTAAAAATACTCAGTTTTGGGACACAAGCAGCTCTGGGCCTAGGTGTAACAATAACTGCACTCTAACAACACTTTTTTGGCTGGCAGAACATAAAAAGCGTGATTTTCCAGTGAAATGTGTCTTCTCTAACAAGAGCTATTTGAACCTTCAGGCTTGGAACAACACACGATTCCTGTAGTGAAGATATGTATAGTACCTTGCTACAAAGGTATCATCAGCTGGAACAGGAAATGAGTCAAGTTGCTGAAGCATGGCTTGAATGCCAGAAAAGAATAGATGATTATGTTGATGAACAGGTAAGCATCATGTAAACAGTCTTGAGATTATGCAGGGCACAGCCTTTGCCTCCAGTGAGGTTTTTTTTTTATCCAGAGCTTTGAAGCAACAATATGTAACCTTTCTCATTGATGTCAGTCTTTCAGAATAGAAAAGAATACTAATATAGCAGTGGCGATTACACAGAAATTAAACCTTTAAATTCTTAAAGACTGTTGTTGTGCCATTGTTTGAATGTATTTTAATTACTTTACCCTGTAATATCTGTAGCACAGAAATCTGAAACTCTTTTGTAGATGTCATTAGGAAAAGGAAAAGAAACAAAACCACCCCACTCACAAAACCTTATAAATTTCCAAAATAATAATTGCATTATATGAAATTCAGAGGAAGAGGTTGCTTTTAAAAACTGTTGCATGTTGTGTAGTGTGATGGTAATGTTTTGTACAGCTGTCAAAATCAGAGCTCCAGTCTCACTGCATAAATATTTGAGCCCTCTGAAGTTATCCTGTTTTAATTAAGTGTATGTTCTGATAGCTGATTCCTCTGAGTTTGTGCTAAGTCTTAGATAATAATCACATTGTGCCAACTCCTACATTGTCAAGAGCTTAATATTTTGAAGAATAGGTGTTTATTTTGCAAGTGGTTGTTTATACTCTTCCAAAATTACTCAAAGAACTTGAATTTATTTTCTTTTAAACACCTCAAGATAAGCTTTTGAATACCGCTTAGTTTGTTAGAAGAAAGGAAATGTCTTGAAGTAAGTGAAAATACAGAATTTTACAGAACTTTTCTGGTATTTTTAAGTTTTTTGGGCATTAAGAATACAGAAGTCCAGTTTGAGATTTAGTAATGCTATTTTACTCCTATAGATAACAAACACATTTTAAAGTCTTGCAGTATATTGTACATGTCCTTCCGAAACTATTCCTGTGATGAAGATTTAAGTGAGCTTCTGCCTTTAATTCCAGTACCTTCAAGGTGGAGACAGGACATAACTAATTTTATTTTTAGAGATTGTTCTATATTTGGGGTCTGCATCTGTGAGGCATCAGTTACAAAGTTTTCTCTAAGTCTGGGTGCTTTTGTGGATCTAAGTATTTAATTGCAGCTCTGTAAAAATTCATCATCTCACATTCTGTGGTACTAGAAGTCATTTTCCTCATAGTGTCAGGGTATTGTGTCTGTCTGATACAGCCTTTCCAGTGACAAAGGGAGCCCAGTTCACTTCTCATCATAAACATTTATTTTTCAAAAGATAGGACTTGTGTAGTCACATTGAGATCAGGCTTCTGGCTGCTTGATCTGCAAAATCAGCTCTTCCCTGACAAAAAAAAGAAAACCCTGTGAGGAGGTTTGTAGGGGAAACAATTTTAAAACCTAAAGCATCAAATTTTAAAGGAGATATTGGTATTTTATTGGTACTTATACATAGAAAAAGCATTCTCATAGTTTCACCCTGTGTTGGTGATGACTTGTGGTTATACTCCATTGATCAAAAATACATCACTCAGTATGGCCATCTTATCCAAATTTACAGTGATTTTTTTTGTCAACGAGGTAGAAATCAGAAAGCCAGGCTACTGTGAATTTTAATAGTGAATGCATGTTCAGTATTTGCTGCCTCTTGACTTAAGAAAATTATGAGGTTTTATTGCTAGTTTATCAAAGGTTAGAACACAGACCATCGCAGAGGAAAAGTTAAGAATGGTCTTCATATATCTGCTGTAGAGCTTTACCCCAAATTTCAGATGGGGCATCAGCAGAGACAGTTAATGGAGCCTCCACTACAATCATGTAACATGCTATGTTACTTGTTCTTGAGGGGGGAAAAAAGTGAGTATCTTTTACAAGCAATGCAAATGTCTCAAACTGTGCCAAGGAAGGTACAGGTTGGATATTAGGAAGTTTTTCACAGAAAGAATAATACAGTATTGGAACAATCTGCCCAGAGCGGTGGTGGAGTCACCATCCCTGGATGTGTTTAAAAAGAGACTGGATATAGAACTTGATGACATGGTTTAGTGGAGGTATAGGGCATGGGTTGGACTTGATGATCTTAGAGATCCCTTCCAACCTGGTAACTCTGTGATTCTGTGAAATAGTACTTTCTTTTTTTTTAAAACAGTGTGTAAAACATGTCTGTGCATGACACAGCTGTAACTTAATACACTGCTGCATCAAGTATACATGCTGTGATAAAATGTAGAATAAGGGTTTGTTCAATTCAGCACCTGTATTTATCATGGTAAAATCTGAAGAAAATGTTTAGGGTATCTGGAATATAGAAGAGTTTAAATGTGTGCAGCATGTGCCTCCAGATCATTATCAAACCTACATTTAACTCGGAAGACACTAAATATATCTTGATCATTTTGAAAAGTAATATCTGAAATATGTAAGGTAGTCATATGTACTTGGTGTGAAAGTGTTTCCTTTTCATTTTTGCTATGGCTCCCACTGAAGGTAGGCATACAGGGATGTCTTTACCCAGCTCCACAAGAGCCAAGGGAGAGCTTTTTGCCTTTCTCTCCATGTGTGATTTTCTTTTTACAGTCCTGGTCAGGTTAGTAAGAAAAAACTGTACAGGCACAATTGGTTTTGGTTTGTTTGATTTGTTTTGTTTCTTTTCTCTTCATGGTGGCTGTATAAATAATTGAAACACTTTTTCAGTGCTGAGAGTTTGTGACAAGACGAATTATTATTTCTAGTGAAAGAGACTGGGAAAATAGATCGAATTCACAAATGGAATTTTCAGATGCTCAAATGTGCTATTCACATTTGATACAGACTTAAAAGTTTGGGAGCACCAAGCATCCTATGATGCCTTCATGCACATCAGATTTATCACAGGTGATCTAGTGGTACCTCAGTTCTGACCAAACTGCTGGCTTTGTTTAATGTTTGAATCAATTTCAGAATGGAAAAAAGTCTTGTTCACCTGCCTGTCTCAATTTGCCATGTCATATCTGATGGATCCCAAATACTTTCTAGCCTCAAATAGACAGGGAGGAAGAAAGAAAGTGATAGTGGACTTGTTTTCTCTTTTGGGCAGCAGTGGTAGCATATTCAGTGCAGATGTGCAAGACTGAAGTGTAAATTTTTCCTTTTGATGGCATTTGAATTTTTATCCTACTCCCTAGCAGAATTCTTGGGCACAAATCATTTGGTTTGTATTGCAGCTGCTTTGCCCTGCTGAAATACTCATTGGAAAACAGGAAGAGGCAACAGTGATTTTTCAGTTATTTGTGGAATTAATAACTCAAGATACTTGCAGACGTGGGGTATTGGAAAGGATGTGAAGTTGAAAGTGGGAAAAGTTTAGCATCAGCCTCTCTGTCCATTAATACTCAGGAATACCAAGACTTAAACCATGCTGTTCAATTTGGCAGTTTGTTGGCAGGCTTGAGTAGGCAGCTCCCAGTTAATGCACTGGCTGTTTTAAACATCGTTCTTTGGCATTAAAGTCTTCTCTTATAATGCATAGCAAATGTAGGTGCCTGTCATTGATGGTGAGGATTCAGCTAAATGCCAGGACACCTAAATCAGTGAGTGTTGTTGTGCATAAATGGAGCTCAAAGGTTTTCAGAAGCAGGTAGTAGAGACAGGATGAAATTTCTGATGCTTTTGGCTGCAGGCTCTGCAGTACTTTTTAGTGTGTCTAAGAAATTGTACCAGTGGTTCAAGAATATTTCATGCATGCTGTGCTTTAAAAAACACACACATGTGCATGATAAACTCTTTTTCTTTCGTGTTCATGTGACCTCACTGGAACAAGGAAGATGAAAATCTACAGTATTAATTAGAATTGCATACTGCTGATTGTTTCAGAAATTCATTAAGCAAAATTTTACCACTTAATACTGTTTCAAATCCCCACCTTTGAACTTCACTTTCCCAAGTTAAATAATGATAGTAGCAATCATAGGTTTAAAGTAAAACTTAAAGCTTTTGATCAAGTATGAATTTCTGGAGGCATGCTTTTGAAGGAGGGGAGAAAATTAAGATAGCTAGTGGTATAGCCTCCTGGAGTTCGGCTCACTAACTTCTTTGTGGAGCAGTTTGTTATGTTTTGTAAGGAGATAGATCTCTTTATTAATAAAGTAAATGAAAAAACTGTAAAAAGGTAGTGCTCTTAAAATGTTGTTGAAAGGTACAACAGGAGAAGCTGTGTTCTTGCTTTTTGCTGTGTTAAAATTAATGGAAGCTTTTGTGTTCTGTTAGAGTCAATTTATTTACTAAATTAGAAAAGTAGAATTTGTGTACAAAAAGTTACAGGTTCTATATGCATTTATGGGGATGTGATTCAGGGATGAGTAATTATAAAATATTTCTCCATCCTTAGGTAAATTATGAGCATGAAATACATTGAGGGAGAAAAGTGGTATAAATAGTGTTAGTCTAGGTCCCTACTTCTAATTTGTTTGACTCCTGGATTGGGTGGTTAGTTCCACACGTGGTGCACCCGAATTTGCACTTGAGTCTGTGTTGAAGCCTTGCTGAAAGTCCTGCAGCTTTAGATATTAATGGATGTTAGTGGGTCTGAGATGTTGAGGATCTAAAGCCAATTGCATTTTACTGAAAATGCTGTGAAAATATTTCTGGAAAATAACTGTTATTAACATAAGGAATAACTTGAGAAAATCTGGCTGAAGAATAGTTTAAACATATAAAATTTAAAGTGACTGAAATGATTAGCAAATAAAATACATTTTCTATTGACTAAATATGTAGCTACTTTTAAAATAATACAAATAATCTGGGTTAATGAAGCTGATAGACAGCAGTGTAGGTTTTCTGTCATCAAATCATTGAGTTTTCCTTAAATTCTGTTTTAGATGGCAATGAAAACAAAACAACGCATGCTAAAGGAAGACTGGGAATTTTTTAAACAGAGGCGTTTTATTGAAGAGCAGGTAGGATTTTTTTTTTATACCTTATTAAGTTACACTAAATGCTTCATGTGTATTTGTGAGATGCAAACATGTGAGTGTAGCATGTTGTACTAGTTCTGTGTGATCTGCAGCTATGCCAGGCATGAAATCTGGTCAGTTACAATACATAAAAGCAAGATCCAAGAAGAGTATGTAAAATATATAACCTCAATTGCTAGTGATATAACTTACTGGACTTTGGCTAATTAACATAGCTTTATGAAGCAATTTGTTATATTCTGTAAGGAGGTAGATCTTGTAATTAATTAGGTAAATGAAAAAATGTAAGCACCACAGCCTTAGGATGGAATACCAGGTATTAAAATTCTTTACACAATAAGAGAGGAATTTTTGATGCCTTAGAGTACGATCCAAAACAGCCAATACATAGAGCATGGAGCTGCCTTGATGTACATGATAGAGAATATTGTGTTCAAGAGTTTGACAAATTTCCTTATATGTATGAAACTGGGGAGTGTGAGTCGCAGTAGCAGGGCAGGTGTTTATATCTGTTACTGCTGAGGATGATATCTGTAAAATGGCTCCTGCATCCTTTTTTGTGGGGAAAAGGCTGAGCAGAGCTAACTGCCTTTTTTTAAGCTGTAGCCAGAGAGGGACTGGTGGGAGTTCCTACCTTACTATAAAATTATATCTGCTCTTTAAGACTCAGAGCCCTGTTCTGTAGCCTAGAAGCATTCAGGTATTGTATCATGCTTTCTGTAAGAGTACAGTGTGACTCTGGTAGAGTCAAGTCAGAATGGGGAATCTCTCCATGTCTGTACCACTTCACAGAAGGAAATGATCGTTGTGAGCTAGGGAAAGAGAAAGTACATTTTAATAAACTTAAGCTTAAGCTTAAATTGCCAATGTCTCAAAGCAGTCATCAGTATGTACTTTTTCAAATAAGGAGCATAAGCCTGTGTTAACCATGTCTTTAGAATATCTGGTATACAGGGCTCCTCAGAGGACTTGAAGAAGAATCCTCTTTTTCCTTGATCCTAATTGGCCTTAAGTGAACTGTAAGCCTATGGCTTCTTAGGTAAGGATCAGGTCTGTGCATCTGTAGAAGTGGAAGCTTAGGCACATCCTTGTTTAACCTAAGGTTTGTAGGTATCTAATGAAAAATAGGTGCTTTTAGGATTAGGGCTCTGCCAAGTGGACATTGTTTGGATTGTATTTTTTCACTAACAGTCAAGTCCTGTTTTGGCCTGCTACTTTGTTCTTTGCATCTCTTCATTGTATCTAGAGAATTAGTCCTAATTCTTTTTTTGCAAGCTAAGGGTGCATTTGCATTCTCCATTTGTCAGCAGTGTCCTTTTGTCCTTACCATGAAACAAGACAAGAACTGTTCAGAGTGCATCAGTGGAAGTACTGTGCAACATGCACATGCAAATTAGTCCAGGAGAGGGACTTAGCCACTTCACTAGTTCATAGTAGAAACATACTTTCTTTGAAGAGTTTCAGTGCCATATGTTTGTTGTTTCTAGCTTTGAACTTCTTCCTTTTTTCAGTCATGATCAAAACACCACCTTAATGAAATTATTCTGAATTATTCTACTTTTAAAATATTTTTCCCAAAGAACCCTTTTTGATTATGTAATGTGTTAATCATGATGTGCCATGGAATAGTTAATGGAGAGTCTTGCCCTACTAAAACACTGTCTTTATAATTTACTGCAGCTTAATAACAAGAAAGCACTAGCTGGGGAGAACAACTTCACAGACACAATGAGACACATGCTGTCATCACGTTTGAGCATGCCTGACTGTCCGAACTGTAATTATAGAAGAAGGTGAGCTGATGTTTTTAATATGAAATCATAATAAATCATTAATTTCTTACTCAAGGAAAAAGGAAATACATTACTGAAACAAAGATTGTGATTATTTTAAATGAATGATACTTAAACAAGGTCATAAAAGTCTGTAATCTTAATTCTTGAACAGATGTACTTGTGATGACTGCAGTCTTTCACACATTTTAACGTGTGGCATCATGGATTCTCCTATAACGGATGATATCCACATTAACCAGTTACCACTACAAATTGATTCGGCTCCGGACTATCTCTCTGAGATCCGCCCTCCCAGTATGTCTTCAGCAAGTTCAGGATCAGGTTCCAGCTCGCCTATTACAATTCAGCAACATCCCAGACTGATCCTTGCAGATAATGGTTCTGCACCAACTTTGTAAGTGTTTTTTTTCTGTTTTAAATCTTTGTGGTGAAATGAATTTAAACAGACAAGTTGCACTGGCTGACTAAGCATTATGTAATGCTAGTTTTGCCTCATAATCGTGGTCCTATATTCAGCAGACTACAACTTCAGTGCTGTATGTTGTGCAAACATAAAGTGAAAACAAAAATCCTGTAAACTTCTTAAAAGTTTCTGAAGACATTGACTTAACAGTATTGCTTGAAGTGTGCATCATGTATACTTTCCTGCTTTGCAAGGATGTCAGATACTGATCTGCTTCAGAGCATCGTTTTAAAATGTCACATTTTCTTAGATGGTGAAGGGAACTGGTGATGTTTCTCTGAGGGATGGTAGTTTAACATGAATAATTTTATTTCCAAAATAGCTTTTATTAGGATTACTGAAGTTGTGCTAACTCAAGTCTTGCATCAAAAATTATTATCCCTATCGGAAGTTTCTGCCTCCCTCTTTCTTCTGTTTGCATCACAATTGCCATCAGATTTGAGGCATTAGTTTAATGGCAGACTTCTGCCCCTTTCATAATTCTGATGGGTTAAAAGTGCTTCATAGGCTGGCTTCTGTACATAGTTAGGGTAGAGCTAACCAGCAGTCTCCTCTATCATGATATTCTGAAGGAGCTATTGTCACTATGGTTAAGGAAATTGGCATTAGCATTTTGTGTTAATACAGTGTGATGAACAATGACAGTGCAGATGTGGGATGTTTCTGATGAGTATCACTTCACTGAGTTCCGTTTCCTTTAAACATTTACCATTGCATCTGCCATGGCTTAATCTTCCATAACAGGGCCTTAGTTTCTGAACCGATCTGGGGACCACTTGAAAACAGATTACGTGGTGGTATGTTTAGCTACATATTCTTAAATATATGGTTTGCAGTTTCTGTAAACTCTTGTTAGTTTTGGTGCTGAGCTGTCCAAAATAGTTCAGTTCATGCTAGTTCAGTTGAATCTAAGTATTATATACTGTAAGAAGCCTTTTTTAGGGAAATACCACTGCTCCTTGGTGAAGGGCCATGTTATGTCTCATAATATCAACTGTGTTTTATTTCCTCATTGCACATTTGAAATATGCCTGTTGGTGCCATCATATAATTAAATTTTGGCGCTGTATCTCACGGAATGCAAAATGATAAAGTGCACAGTTTAAGAGCTCTTTTAAGAGCTCTGGATTGCTGTAGAAACATGAAGTAACCAATCTTAGCAGCACCTCCCTGGAGCGGGTAATTAGCATGCATGTTCTTTTACCAGCTGTCTGTATGGAAAAAATTCCCATTGAGTGTTTTAGAACAGATTCTGAAAACCACGTAGTTTTGGGGTCATCTAGGAGCTAATCACTATTGAGAAATTTAAGAGTTACTGTGATGTGTTCAGTGTTCCCTGCTTAATGATACTGGTTTGACATTTGATGCATGGAAAAACTTAAATTTTCTTTTTCCACTTGATACTTTCTGTAAAAGAAGACATTGGCATAAGGCTTTCATTTTGGTTTTGGTTTTTTTAGTCAAATTAAAGATCATACATAACCTGCCTTTATTAGTTACGTAGATTCTCAGTTAGAAAACAGTGTTGAAAAAATATTTTTCATAGAAATAGCAGAGAAGCTTATTTTCAATCCAGGTTCAGGCATGCAACTGTTATATTCAGTTGGATGATATGGCAGGTTTCTTTATCTTCTTGCTTGAAAAAGTTCAGTGAAACAAATTGGAAGACAATCCTTTGACTCCTAATGGAAACATTGCTACAACTTGATTTTATTTTGGTGTTCTACTTGCTTTCATAATAACTCAGGTCACTGTGCACTGTGATTTATTTAAGCCTCTTTTCCCCTCAGTGGTAGCGATGATGAAGATGTTGCACCATTATCAGCAAAATTTGCTGATATCTACCCACTGAATAATTACGATGATGCAGAGGTTGTAGCCAACATGAATGGAATCCACAGTGAGCTAAATGGCGGAGGTGAAAACATGGCACTGAAAGATGAGGTACAGCATTTACGATGTTGTATCTTCTTCTAGCAGTTGGATGTACTCGATGAAGAAAGGCCAGTCCTCCACCTGTGTGTTAATGAGTTAATGTTGTGCAGTCTCCGCAGGTGAGCAGTACTAGCAGCAGCTCCTCAGAAGCAGATGATGAAGAAGCAGATGGGGAGAGTAGTGGTGAACCACCGGGGACTCAAAAGGAGGAAATGTCTCTAGGCAAAAGGACATTAAGGAAAGAAGAAGCAAAAATGGATAGTCCACCACCTTCTTATCCCAGTCAGCAGGTATAGTAACCTAAAAGCAACCCTTCTGGTAAATGATTTTTTTTTAATGTGGGTGCTTGAATGATAGTACATTTTAATCTGAGTTACCCTGCAGCTACAACATAGGCTTGCTGCTTTGAGAGGGAACATACCAGTCACTTTTATTGCTTACTGGACAAAAGAATCCACATCAGAGGAGGTAACCTTTGAGAGCTTAGACAACAGTCAGGTGGAAGCTTGTTCCCATGTTCCCATGTGATTTGGATGTTTGTATGGCCTTCCACTAGAAGCATTTTTTTCATTTATTAAGCATGTTAAGCTACTTTCAGTGAGTATGTTGAGGTCTTTTTCTGTGGATGGCTGACCGATGCCATAGTACTTACATGGGCTGAGACCTCTGTCAAACTAGTTTGAAACTGGTAAACAGATTCAGCATTTGTTATGGAAAATCATATGAGGATTATGTAGGTCTACTTGCCTTAGGGAAGCAAACTAAGATGCAAGATAGAAAGGCAGATTTAACCTTCCTCTGTTTTCTTTGAGAAAAAGAACTTTCTTATAGTTATTCTGAGGAAGTCTTAATGACATTCTTTTTTTAGTCTGATTTTCTAATCAGAGCTGAATGTCCTGTAATGCTGCATTGAAGTGATTTCACTCGTACACATCATTGTATTTGAAATTTTTTTGGTGTTACCTCTTGAGGTTGCTCATTTAGTCCATGTCTTTATTTCTCTTTGAATTCCTTTTCATGGTCAGTTCTCAGAGATTTGTCAGAACTGGATTTTTAATCTCGCCATACTGTTCGACATCTCTCTTCTGTTTTCATTTGCTAATAGGCTGTTACTGGTTTCTTGATAATACAGGTTTTTTGAGCAAGTTATTTTTTCTTCTATGTACAACTGATTAATTTTATCATTGTTATTTGGTTTATGAAATACTTGGTTGTTCAGATATACCTTGTTTCAAAGGCTGAAATGATTTTAAGTGAAATGAAGGGTTCATTGTTTCTGAGCGGAAGGCATATTTAAGAACACCACCACCTTTTCTAGAAAGTTAAGAAGCTAATGTTGCTTTTTGGAAAAAATGTACTAGGAAAAGTAGCAATTGGAAGTGTTCCTGGTATTGCTTCTGGTAAAGTTACCTCCCACTGAAATGTCAGATGACAGCGGCAGGAAAAAGTACTGAGCTGAGAGAAAGAAATGGAGCTCTTCCTTTGTGGGCTCCTTTTGTTGAAAAGCTTGAAGTCTTTTGAGATAACAGAAGTTAATGATACTTTGAGATCAGTAAAAGGTTCTAATAGGCCAAGGATTTTGCACAGTTGATGCTATTATAAAATTTTTCATTAGAAATGTCTGCTTCACACTATCATAGAAGGGTTAAGTTTGGAAGGGACATCTGCAGATGGTCTGTTTCAGCCCACCTGCTTAAAGCAAGGTCATCTAGAGAAGGTTGGTCAGCGGTTTTGAGTATCACTGAGGGTGGAGGCTCCAGAACTGCTGCAGGTGACACATTCCAATGTTCAACCACTTTCATAAATAAACACTTTAAGCTTGAGTGGACTTTCCTGTACTTCAGTCTGTACCCCTTTCCTCTAGTCCCTTCATGGGATACCACTGAGAGGAGCCTGGCTGTGTGCTCTTTCCTTTTACCTGATGCATGCTGGTAAGGTCCCTCTCAATCTTCTGACTTGAGGCTGAACAGTCCTGGCTCTCTCAGCCTTTCCTTGTATGACAGATGCTCCAAGGCCTAAATCATTTTTGTGATCCCTCACTGGACTTACTGCAGTATGTCCATGTCTCTCTTGGACTGGGAAGCCTAGAACTGGAGCCAGCACTCCAGAAGTGTCTCACTAGTGCTGAGCGACATGGAAAGATTACTTCCCTTGACATGCTGGCAGTGCTCTGCCTAAGGCAGCTTAGGACTACTTCCAGCTTTATCAGCTAATTAACCTTTGTTACTAGTTTCTACACATACTGGTTTTCCATTTGTTTAGAAAATTGTGGAAAATAATCATCTGATTATTTTTGTTACAGTGGGGTAATTGATCACACAATAATGATCAAACGCTGTCAAGGTTCCTATTCCTGTCTGTTCTGGATTATTTGTAACAGTATCTTGCTTGTTGTCACTGATAGTGAATATATAATGTCTGTAGAGTATGAAATGTTGTCAATTTGTAGGACATTCTTTGCTTAACTAAGGTAAATATCCTCCACCAGTGCTTTTACAAGGTTCTTCCATTGGTATGAGATGAAAGGATTCTGTGGGTGCTCTGAAAATATTAATTGCTGTATGCAAAATGATTGCTAAGAAGAAAGAATGAGACAAATCACTGATTTTACTGTCTCTTGAGTAGATTGAAAAAAAACCACTTTTTTTTTCTTCTAGGCTGACCAAGGTCCAAATGCTTGTGAATGTCACGTTTGCAAACAAGAAGCCTCAGGTCTAACAGCCTCTGCACTTGCAACTGGACGTTTGCCTGCTGGCCACCAGTTTATGAATCCTGAAAAACCTGCACATCCTGCACTTCATCTTTATCCTCACATCCATGGACATATACCATTGCATACAATTCCTCATCTGCCTCGTCCACTTCTCCATCCCACCTTGTATACAGCTTCTCCCTTTACACATAATAAGGTAAGCCTGATGAAGGAGAGCTGCATCCTCATCCCAGGAAAAATGTTGTACACCTTATAAACCAGCATGACTGTGTGTCTGTGAAACCATGAAAGTTGCTTTAAATTGTGGTCTGTTTATAGTAGCCCTTTTGAAGGGAATAGTGAGGGGTGGGGAGAGTAGGACGCATTCAGAACTGGTGGGAGGTTCATACAGCAGGGCAAAGGGTACCAGTAGCAGACTGGTAATTTCCTTACTGTGATTAGACAGCATGTAGAGTCAAAAGAGTCTTGAATGATGGTGGAAACAGTGATGAGACTTCACTGTGCAATGCAACTAATTAAGTTTTGACCTTCAATATATATGAAATGAAGATTTAATATTCCATTTTGGCAATAATATCCTGAGGTTTCTAGTTCAAAATGTGATTGCTGTTTTAAATTGAAGCACAGAATTCTATTTCTAAGGGGGTTTTGTGCTTCGAGAGTAACTTGCCTTTTTTGCAGGTTCTGCAAAGTTCCTTTTGCCCAAAACTTGTAAGTAATAAGACAGATGTGGGGACTAAGTGACAGAAATATCAGTCAAAAGCAGGAATTACTGTTGTTCCACTGAAATGGGGATGCTGCTGACAGGGGCAAAGCTTTTGTCATTAGGTACATATTCCTGTTGTCTCCCTCTCGTTCGGTCCAGTGATCCTGTGGTTGTAAGGAGACTAGTTCAGTAAGATGACTATTACATAACTCTTATAGTCCTTCTGAACATCCACTTTGTTTTTTCTTGTCTTGTCAGTGTCCCTTCCTTATCTCTGTTGCAGTGCACCAGTTCTGTGTAGTGAAGTGTACCAACCTGCCATTTCTCAACAGCCCAGTGCCGTTCTTTTTGAAACCCCTAATTGTTGTACCCCAGCTTCTGCCATCCTTCCAGACCTCTTTTTACATCTGTTAAGTAGTCTTTTCAAGCTTTGATCCATCTACTCAAGCTCTCACCCCTGACCTCGGCTGTCTTTCCTTCCAGGAGACCTTTGTGTAGCAGAACACCTGCAGCTCATTGTCACAGCTACACCAGAAGCCTCATACAGAGTAACAAGCAGGCTGCTAGCACTGAATGATGGTGTAATGCAGGCCAGGTCTATTAGCTCTGGCATGACACCTAAACCAGCTGGGCTCCATGTGTTTATGTTGTGCTGGAGCTGCAAAGACATATGTGGATGCTGTGGAAGCTTTAGGGAGGTTTTGCCTTTGAAGAGCCAGCTGAATTCAGCAGAGATGGTACTGAGTAGCTAATTAGCCCTGCTGGATCAGGCTTGGTTCACCATGGATTGGCTGTTCTGCCCTGTGAAGTGTTTCGTTGTAGCCAAGTGTACCCATTTTCTTTCATGCAGGGTATTCCAGCCCCTGCTGTCTTTACCCTTAGATGATGAAAATCCTTCTGTGTAGGGAAAGGAGACTGAGTTTATAAGAAGTTTGCTTGGCCCTGAGTGTTTAGACTTTCATGTCTGAAATGTCATTAACTCAGCAGATAATATCTATATCTACTGCTGTGTATTTTTTTCATTAAATATAATGAAAAAATAGAGCAAACTTGCTTTTCCTTGGCTTCTTTTAAAGTTGACAGTAATTGAATCTGATGCTTGCATTGCACAAGGTTTTTGGGAGAAAGTTACATTTTAGAATATGAATAAACAGTTTCAGCCAGAAGAAGTGGGATAAACCACAACTTGCCCCTGTAAAACAAGAGTGTTCCCTTTTTTTCCTCAATTACTTTTTAATCTAAAAAGGTGTATTCCTTGGCTGTTAAGTTTGAAGTCAGGAACCTGTTAATAGCTGGAGATGAAAAAAAAAAAAGAATACAGTCAACCTTAAAATTATGTTTCCAAATAATGTGTTTTATTTCTTTTTCTACTGCCCTTGATTTCAATCCTGAAGTGTCTCTAATCCCTTTATCACAATTGTGTTACGTGGTAATGATTATCATGTCACAGAGGATTGGTTTTGTCAGCTTGGGCTTTGAAAGGTTATTATACCTAACAAGTTCTTTGTTCATGCAGATACTGGTTTTAATTAAAAATGAGGGCCTACCAATACATATTAACCCAAGTTTTTTTTTAAAGATCAGTTTTTTTTCATCGGTTAACTGAATCAAAAAGCAGTGTTTGTGAATATCAAATACATACATGTACATATAATGTGTGTAATGTATTATCTGCATTAGAAATCAACAAACCAGCATTTTATCATTCTGGGAAATACTGTTTATTACACCTTTTATAATGGCCCTCACAATTGAAACACTGATCTGAATATTGCTGTTGGGGTGACTGTGTAAGCAAACAGAATATTAATGAGGAAAATACTCTTTATTTTTGTAGGCATTACCGCCAGCTCCAGTTCAGAATCATACAAACAAGCATCAAGTATTCAACGCATCTCTCCAAGATCATATTTATCCAAGCTGTTTTGGGAGCACTCCAGATTGGAATAGCTCTAAATTTATAAGCCTTTGGGGATCAGAAATGATGAATGACAAGAACTGGAATCCTGCTACATTTTTGCCTGATACAATTCCTGGTGAGGTTTTATTGCTACTTTGCACTGACTAGTTAAAAGCCTTATGCTTTGAAATGGAATGAGGCACTTTTTTTCCAGGAATGATAGGTTTCATCATCATGGGTTTGTAAGACAGTATTCTGGCAGAGATGTGCTGTAATTTCTCTTCCAATGGGAACAGAAAATTGAAAAATCAATTCTTACATATTGGGGAGAGGATGCTAAAAGCAAAAGAGTAGCACATTGTCTTTCACCTGTGGTCATTGTAGAGGTATTTTTGTTTTCAGAAGTTTAGGATTGGAGAGAAATGGGAATTAAGGAGAAACTTAAATAACTTGCTCTGACACAAAGACCTGCTTTTTTAATACAGGGTCACAAGAGCACTGGTAACACAGTACTACATCCTCCTACTCCTCATAGCAGGGACAACTGCATTGTCATTCAAAAAGACAGAGGCATAAATCAAGCAAAAGATTAACTTAAACCAGGAAGCTATTGGAAATACTAATGGTTAAACTGAATGAGAATAGAGGAAAAATAACATATATATATATACACACACATATCCCTATACATATGTATATTTTTATATATATACACAACCCTATACATATATATGTTTCCACTGAAATGCCTTTTTTATTTTATTTGACTTGTATGAAAAAGGAAGTTTGGGTTTGTATGTTGGCTTTTCTCAGGCTGATATGCTGCAAACTTGTGTCAAGCTACCACAGTGATATTTTAAAATGAATATTATTAAAAACATCCAGAAAACTTGCCCAGTAGGATAGATCAGCCATTAACAAATGTGTGGTTATGGGGAGCTGTTCCAACAGATGGTTAGTAGCAAGCTTGTATGGAAGGTCTGTCACAAAGATGTTACTGTAGTTAGCTGGAATTTCAAATAAGGGAGGATAAGATCTGTGTCATTATATTGGTAGAAGGATATGGCATTCCTGCTTGCAATAGTAATTGCTAAGTTGGACTTCAGATACTGAAGTTTTTATACTTACATTTAAAATGATGTCCAATTTTAAAATTATAAATGCACAGAGGTACCTGTAGCGCCTTTGCTGTTTGTTAACACACATTTAGTAGTGGTGTTATAATTTTAACTTTAAGGTTTATGACTTCTGCTCTGAGACTTCATAGCACTTTTTGTTACAGCTGTCCTACTAGGTGGTAGGAGGGGGAAAGGACTATCAGTCTTGCCAGGTCAGCATTAACAATAGATCCTTTCTGGTCTGCATCTAAATTACTGAGTGTTTAATTCTAAATGTTAATTTTATAATTCTGTGATTCCTAATTACTACATGTGTTTCAATTGAAGGGAGTGATATTTTAGCACCAGCACTCTCAGAAATAAGACCCGAAGCACTTCCTACTACATCTAGCAATGAAGCTACAGCAGTTACTGACAGCAAAGAGAAAAAAAATGCTGCGAAGAAGAAATGTCTGTACAATTTCCAGGATGCCTTTATGGAAGCTAATAAAGTTGTCATGGCAACCTCTTCTGCCACTTCTTCTGTCTCCTGCACAGCAACTACAGTGCAGTCAAGCAGCAACCAGTTCAAAGTATCATCCAAGAGACCTTCATCCATAGGTAAGGATTTCATGCACAGCTTAGTAACTGACTCAAATACATTTAGCTAACTGTAAAGGTTTGTATGTGTTTGTTTTAGTAACATGATGTATCTTGATGATTTTTTTTTAATTGCTGTTCTCACTCTTGAGTTAGTCTCTGTATTCCTGGATCAAAGAACTTTGCAAAAGACCTTGATGCCAGCATATGGAACTGGCAATATAAAGATGTTGAAATACTGCTGATTTTTAGAGTAGCTGAGAACATCCAGCAGTCTGCATGGTTGTTTGGACAGTTAATGGAGACTTTTAATTATTTTTAATTGTAAGCATTTTTTCCCCATTTTAGGTGAAGTGTTTCACAATATTAATAAAGAGGACCATAGACATTCTGCACCAGTTGCACCCCGAAATAGTCCTACCAGTTTAGCATCCCTTCCTTCCCTGTCTCCTGCTGCACTGTCTCCAGCCTCTACACCACATCTTCCAAATCTTGCTGCTCCTTCGTTCCCCAAAACTGCTGCAACAGCCCCTGGATTTGTGGATCCTCATTCAGGTCTTTGTCCTACTACAGTTGCACCTCCTACTTCAACCACAGACAGCTCTGTAAGTGCCCCACCAAGTGTCTGCAGGTAAGTTTCTTGTCATTTTTTTATGATAGAAGGGGAATTTAAATGCAGATAACGCTTCTCCTTTGCCACTGGCTGTAGTATAGAAGAAGAGCTGTCTGTGTGGTCAGCAAATGAGACCAAGTTTTGATGCTTTGTATGTTACTTGGTGTGAGACTTTACAAATACGATTTCCATTGCAGAATCTGTTTACCCAGTTCAGAGGCTTAAAAACAAATGTTTGCTTGCTTTCAGAAATGTGACATGGGATAATTAGGTCAAGCTCTACTCTTTCTTTCTGTCATTGCCAGTAGTGATTGCTGCTGTTGACACAAGCCTGTTGTATAACGTATGTGTTTTCTGTCATTTTGGTATTACATGGCAAGCTGGAATGAAAATTGGAGGAGTGTATGTAGAGAAATCTAGCTTGGACTATAAAAATGTTATACATGGTCTTGAAAACTGAGACACACTTTCCTGAACTACACTTAAGACTTCTTAGATATCAGACCCACCATTTACACACTAGTTGTAGTCTGGAAGGATGTGCTATGTACTTGCTTGTTGACGAGATATGCTAGCATTTCCCCTTGAAAATAAAGGTGCAAACAGGGAAATGGGAACATTTTGGGTTTAGCTGACCTTAAACTTTGTAAGAGCTTGAAAACCTATCTAAACCCAGAGGATTTCAGAAATTGAGTGCTATGTAACTGCACAGCTCTCTTCTGTCCACAAGTGAGATAGGCAGCAGTTTCAAAACCATTCCATTTAAAAAAGCTAGAATCACTACTTCTGAAACTATTTTACCTTTTTAAAGGCAGGAACAACAGTTCCAAAACTCATTCTCAAGGCTGCTCATTCAGTGAGTGACTAAATGAGTAATTATAAATCACTTCCCCATGTATCATCTTTCCTTGACGCTTAGTTTTTAGCATCTCCATTTGCAATCTACTGGAGGAAGGTTTTAGGATTTGATGCACTGCTGGTGGCAGGATAGCCCAGTTTGAGACTTACTGTTCATGGTAGATGTACATACAACTTTAAATGGGTTGTTTGTGGGGTTTTTTTGGTTGTTTTTTTTTTCCAGATACATTTATTATAGTCTAGAGTTTTTATAATCTTTTTCTTTATTTAACATAGTGATCCTGATTGTGAGGGCCACCGCTGTGAGAACAGTAACACCTATGATCATCAACAGTATGATGGAGAGGAGAGCCAAGATGAAGACAGCTGTTCAGAGCATAGCTCAAGTACCTCAACATCCACAAATCAGAAGGAAGGAAAATACTGTGACTGCTGTTACTGTGAGTTCTTCGGCCATGGAGGAGTAAGTTGCTGGATTTTAATCTATTTGGGTTTTTTGTCACTTTTCATAGAATGTGTGTGATTTCTCAGACTGCAACTAAGGAGGTGGCACTGGAGCTGACTCAAGAGAAGTTGTAGAAGAAGCATGGTTAGAATGTAATTTTCCTCTTTGAAATGAAGAATTGAAGCAAATTTTCCAGTTGAAATCAATTCAAGAGCAGTAAGAATGACAAATATTTAGGAAGCAGCTGACTTGAGTAAGAGATACTGTGTTTGACTGAAACTGAAAATAGGAGCATTGAACCATTCACACACTCATATGTAATAGTATAATTATAAATAATACAATGAGTTTGGGTAAAAGTACACTTAATATAGGATACTTTTTTTAGTGTTTGTGCAATATATAAGTCATTCTCCCATCTGTAAAAATAGCAATTCTCAAAGTATTCAGTAATTCACTAACTTGATTTAGAAAAAACTAAAATGAAAGGGAAAAAGAAAGTCCTCTTACCTAGACCTTAGGCAATGTAAATTTAAATTATACTTCTATCAAAGGAAAACCCATACTGTGTTTTTCCCTGTTTTCAGTATTGCAAACAATTCTCTTTAGTGGTGCATTTTGATAGGCACTGACTTGTATTTAAGAAGTGGTTTTAAAAAATCACAATGTTCTAAAGCACTCAGGTTATATAAAATGTTTTCCCTTATGTTCTGTATTTTAATACTTAACACTTCATTTGAAACATCCTGAAGTTAACTTCATACCAGTAGTATGTCTAGTGAATTCTTGTAATCATATCTTTTCATTTTCACAAATGAAATGCTAAAGTTAAGTTGTCACATGAAATTTTTTCTTAACTTAAAATTTCATTTTCCTGCTGGCTTCATTTGTAAATCTATGTACGGTCTGTTTTAATAATGAGTTAACTAGTAGAATTTGAGTCTGTGGCACTTTTCTTCTGTTCGAAATAAAAGCTCAGTTTATTTGCCATGTATTTGATCAGATGTAGTTTAAGTGTAGGGCTTGAAGTGAACTCAGAGTCCTTGTCCTGTGGCTGAAAGCATCAAGGAGCGCATCCTGTTTCTTATTGTATGTTCCCACCATGTCCATTATTGATCTGTCTTTGATAGTCGATTGCATATTGTTACTCATTCTGCTGAAGTGGCAGAACGCTACAGGATTTTTAAGTTAATAGGCTTTGTTGTGCTGGTTTAATGAGTTGTAATGATATAGCTCTAAACAGATGGGCACGAGGCAAGGAGGAATGAGGAGTTGAGAGGCAGGAGCAGTGGACAGGAAAACAGATATGAAACGTGATGCAAGGATTCAACTTGCAGCAGTGTTAGCAAGTTATTGATGTGTGACTGCTGGAGGATATGCTGGCACGTTTCAGAGTAGCGTAGTCAAGCCTACACAGTCTCAGCTCAGAGGGCCATGTAGCCCAAACTCTGAAACAGACTTCATAGAAAATTCGAACAGCAGCACATGCCTACTCCTTTCAGATTTTTAATGTGGTATACTCATCACCTTTTCCATCTTTTTATTTGTGCATTTGTCTGCAAGATCAGTTCTTTTGGTTAGAAAATACAGTTCACAAGCTAGCACCAAATCTGACTAAATGCACTTCTAGGTACACAAGCAAACAATAAGGAGCTTGATATTGAGGTTTGGAGCTTCCAAGCTATTTAAAGGTCTATTAAAAAAAAATCTAAAAATTATTAGATCAGTGAAATTTTACATTTAGTCACCAAATTTTTGCCTCGTGTCCTTCAGCCTCCAGCTGCACCAACCAGTAGAAATTACACAGAGATGCGAGAAAAGCTTCGTTTACGTCTAACGAAAAGGAAAGAGGAACAGCCGAAGAAACCAGATCAGATCTCTGAAAGGGAAAGTGTTGTTGACCATCGAAAGGTGGAAGACTTGCTACAGTTTATAAACAGCTCTGAAACCAAACCAGTAAGCAGTTCTCGGGCAGCCAAGCGAGCCAGACATAAGCAAAGAAAGGTAAGACCTGAAAGTATGTTCATCCTAGACCTCATGTGTTTGAAACTGTGCACTCTGTAAGTATACCAGTGTACAGCGACTTCATATTAGTGGCATGTTTGTTTTCTGTGTGGTTTTGGTACACTGCTTGTTTCTGTCTACACAGCTAGCTTTGCTGTTCTGATGCTACCTAAGAACTTTTGTAGTAGGCTGGCAGGATTCCTTACAGTGCCATTGTCATGTATTTTGTTCCAAATCAGCTTTATGTTGGAATTTTGTACCTCCAACATGAATGCAGTTTAGAAAGCTATTCCTAAGTGTTAGAAATGTTAAGAATTTGATTGTTTTGTAGAGTTAACATTTAAAAGTAGGGGGAGTTAAAAAACTTGTGTTTCTGTGCTGGGAAATTAGTTACAGCATCATGGAATCATAGAATGGTTAGGGCTGGAAAGGACCTTAAGATTAACGAGTTCCAAGCCCCATGTAAAGAACATAAGCCATGTCCAACCTGGCCTTGAAAACTGCCAGGAATGGAACATTCACCACTTTTTTTGGGCAGCCTGTTTCAGTGCCTCACCACCCTCACAATAAAGAACTTCTTCCTTCTAATTTAAACTTCCCTTGTTTAAGTTTTAACCCATTACCCCTTGTCCTGTCACTGCAGTCCCTAATGAAGAGTCCCTCCCCAGCATCCCTATAGGCCCCTTTCAGATACTGGAAGGCTGCTAGGAGGTCTCCACGCAGCCTTNCCCCTTGTCCTGTCACTGCAGTCCCTAATGAAGAGTCCCTCCCCAGCATCCCTATAGGCCCCCTTCAGATACTGGAAGGCTGCTAGGAGGTCTCCACGCAGCCTTCTCTTCCCCAGGCTGAACAGCCCCAACTCTCACAGCCGGTCTTTGTATGGGAGATCCTCCAGTCCCCTGATCATCCTTGTGGCCTCCTCTGGACTTGTTCCAACAGCTCCATGTCCTTTTTATGTTGAGGACACCAGAACTGCACACAATGCTCCAGGTGAGGTCTCACGAGAGCAGAGCAGAGGGGCAGGATCACCTCCTTGGACCTGCTGGTCACGCTCCTTTTGATGCAGCCCAGGATACGGTTGCTTTCTGGGCTGTGAGTGCACACTGCAGTCAGCTCATGTTCATTTTCTCATCGACCACCACCCCCAAGTCCTTCTCGGCAGGGCTGCTCTGAATCTCTTCTCTGCTCAACCTGTAGCTGTGCCTGGGATTGCTCCAACCCAGGTTTAGGACCTTGCACTTGGCATGGTTAAACTTCATGAGGCTGGCATCAGCCCACCTCACAAGCATGTCAGGGTCCCTCTGGATGGCATTCCTTCCCTCCGGCGTATCCACAGAACCACACAGCTTGGTGTCATCGGGAAACTTGCTGAGGGCACACTCAATCCCACTGTCCATGTTGCTGACAGAGGTGGCCCCTAAGGGACACCTTGCTTGTTTCCAGTTGGACATTGTGCTATGACCGTAACTCTCTGCATGTGGCCATCCAGCCAGTTCTTTACTCACCGGGTAGCCCATCCATCAAATTTATGTCTCTCCAGTTTAGAGACAGGGATGTTGTGCAGGACAGAGTTCAACACTTTTTCCAGGTAGACTACATCACCTGCATTGCCCCTATCCATTACTTCCATGGCACCATCATAGAAGGCCACCAGATTGGTCAGGTGTGATTTGCCCTTAGTGAAGCTGTGTTGGCTATCATTATTTTTCACGTGTCCTAGCATGGTTTCCAGTAGAATCTGCTCCATGATCCTGCCAGGCACAGAAATGAGATTGACTGGTCTGTCGTTTCCCAGGTCTTCCATTTCCACTTTCTTGAAAATGGGGGTTATATTTCCTTTTTTCCAGTCTTTGAGAACTTCACCTGCCTGAGAAAGTATCTCTGTCGGAAGCCAGGCAACATAAGATCTGTGCTTATATGAGAGAGGAAAAGTCAAGATTTATTGGGTTTAGAGTGATTGCATTGGGCGCCTTGCTGTCCTTATTGAAGGAAGTTAATTGCTATGCCACATGTTGACACAAATGGCTATACCAAGCCTGAATGAAGTGACAAGCTGCACAGAGTGAGCAGGGAAGAAGAAAGTACAAGTTGCTTTCAAATGGAAATGGGCAAACAGATTTAAAAAAAAAAAATCTTCCCATGTGTAATAGTGAAATTATTTTTTGAAAAGTTATTTGCTGAGTTAATAGAGGGAATATTTATTGATTTATTTAATCTGAAAAGCAGGAAATTAGCTTTCCTTACTGCAGTTCAAGTACCAGCCTTTGGTATAAAGTTCAAGGCACAGTGAGATTGGTTGCTGAGTATTTCTGAATTCTGTTACACGTTCTGTGTTACTGCACTGTTAATGTTTCTTGTTTGTGCATTTCCTTCCTGGTCCTAATTCTGTATTTAAATACTTCCACGGCTTTGGAACTTCCAATGTTCACAAGCTATATTCTTATTTTCATGTCACAGCACTGTTCAGCACTGAGGGCCTTACCTTAGTGAGTTATTTATAAATAAATTTCACTTTGCTCTTGCAATGCAGCATGGGCATGAGAAGTGGAAGATTCTCACAGGGGTTTTTGCCGACTTCCGTAGCTGTCAAAAAGTAATCCCATACAGGCACTTCTAAATGTGGAAGAAAATAAATGGACATGATGATTCTCAGTTTATGATTTGTTTCATTTTGCTCATGATACAGGATGACTGCTGCACAGCAAAGTTTTAGGCATTCACAGTAATGACTGGAAAAAATCTGTTGTGTCTGTTTCTTGTGACTAATGAACAACAGGGCTGACAACAGAAAACCTAACCATCCCTTTTACATTTTACAACTTTTTTAATGTAACTTTAATGTGTTTAGTATTTTACTGTAAAATGTTTATCTGAAGGGGGCCTATAGAGATGCTGGGGAGGGACTCTTCATTAGGGACTGTAGTGACAGGACAAGGGGTAACGGGTTCAAACTTAAACAGGGGAGGTTTAGATTGGATAAAAGGAAGAAATTCTTTCCTCTTATGGTGGTGAAGCACTGGAATGGGTTGCCCAAGGGAGTTGTGAGTGCTCCATCCCTGGCAGTGTTCAAGGCCAGGTTGGACGAAGCTTTGCGTGACATGGTTTAGTGTGAGGTGTCCCTGCCCATGGCAGGGGGTTGGAACTGGATAATCTCAAGGTCCTTTCCGACCCTAACTATTCTATGATTCTAATGATTGCTTTTTGTAATGGTGGTGAACACTGAAACAGAGCAATTCTGATACCATAGCAAGAGAACAGGTAATCCATGCAACATGAAGCAATGCTGAGTTCCCTTAGTAAGACACACAGTTGTTGAGAATGAACTTGAGTGATTAGTTTTCAGCATTTTTTTGAGGTTGTAGAAAACTTTGATATGAAGTTAGGCTTAGCTGTAGCAAAGAGAAGATCAGCATCTGGGATTAAGAACAGAAACGTAGGGTATATTATAATAAAATATATTACAGAAATGTAAAAAATATAGAAAGGATTTTAATGTACTTTTAAGGGCAGCTTTTGTATAAATAGTTATTTGCTTGCTGTACAGACTTGCCAATTAAGTATGTTCATATGTTAATATCCTGACATTCATCAAGAAAAGTCGTAATAGTCCCTCAAATACTAATTTCCAAAATATTTTGCACTTCAAATAAACCTATTGTTATTTTGTAGCTTGAAGAAAAAGCTCGACTTGAAGCTGAAGCCAGGGAGAGGGAGCACCACCAATTGCTTGAAGAACAGAGGCGGCGTGAGGAAGAAGAAGAAGAGAGGCTGAAACAAGAATTACAACGGCTTCAAGAACTTCAGCAGTTGCGGGCTGTAAAGAAAAAGAAGAAAGAACGAACAGGTAAAGACTGTCAGAAGGTGGACATGCTTACTCGAAACTGCCAGGCAGTGAAGGAATCTGATCCAAACACACCTGAAGACATTCAGAATGGTACACTTGAGCAATCAGAAAAGATAGAAAACTCCTCCAGTTCACTGTCAAGACACGTGAATCATACAGAACAGAGGCCGGTTTCAGAGACAGGCTGTGAACTATCCAATCCTGTAAACACTAGAGACTCAAAGCTGCTTTATCAGAAAGAAGGGAATGTAAAGCAGCATGAGCCCCTCTCTTTTCTTCTTGATATTATGCATCAACATAAAGAAGGAAACAGCAAACAGAAACTAAAGCAGATAAACAAGCCGTGTACTGAACAAGTGAAAAAACCTGTTGAATCCCCCAAAGCAGCTGAGATCCAGACTAAAACCAGAAACCAAATAGAATCCAAAGCAAAAGCAGCAGAGCTCCCAACACTTGCAGAACCTAAAAAAGAGGAGAAGAAATTAAACAATAACAACAAAAAACAGTTGAACCATGTAAAGGAAGAGAAAGCAACTGTAACAAGTGAATCCCCTTCACCAAGTGAGCAGCAGCAAAATAATAAGCTAATACTTGCAGATTCTCCTCAACCAAAAGGCAAGAACAAGAAAAGCAAGAAGAAAAAAGGGGACAAAGTCAACAATTCAATTGGTAAGTGTATAAGAAAGTTAAAGAACTTGGATTGTTTTTTGTTGTTACCATTTAAGTCCAGAAGCTTGGAATCTTTAACTTCAGTCATCCCTGCCAATGTAAATTAGGGAAACAGAAAAACTGATGTTGGGAAAATTCAAGTCATTGTAATTACGGCAATTAGGAGATGCATATAGTTTTATTAAAGAGGTGTAGAATGCTTTAAAGAATGAGTAAACTAGCATATACTGCTGGATTGGTATGGGGGCTTTGGCAGGGAAGAAAGTCTGTACTGTAAAGCCTGTCTTGCTTAAAATAAGTACTTAAAATAATGCAATATTATGCTGAAATCCATTTTCAACTTCTTCAAAAGCAAGTTTGCTTCTCAGGCAGCAGTAAGAGTGTAGTCTAAAGTTGATCTTACTCTTTGAGCAGGGAAAATAAGGGGATTCTGCAGCCAAATAGTCATTCATGTATAAGTAGGGATTCTTTCAGTTAAACTAATTCTTTTCCTATATTAATTGTATTAACAGGTGAGTAAGTACAAAAACTAATTTTTGCCAGAGTGAAAACTTAGTGTCAATTAGTTAATAATATTGAATGTTTTCTCCACATGAATATTAGTTTTTGCTAGTAAACAGATTTTATTTATCTGGTAGAAAAAGTAAACCATGGAAGACTGACCTGACTCAGACAAGTTGCACTTGCATATTTTCTTCCCAATTTTTTTGTTTTCCTGAAAACACCTAAGAGCTAAATACCAGAACTGGGAAACACCCGCAAGTGCTTTCTGTTTGGCTTTGTCCTGCACATGCTTGGTCCCTACTGGTACTACCAGTTGGGATGGCAGTTTTGCAGTATGGACATCTGTGTGCTCAGAGCACCTGGTAGCTGAATGATAGTGGTGGGTAAATTAAATGTCCATTCACCAGAAGGACTTAATTGCTGTTGTGTCTTGGTAAGCACATCAAGATGCAAGACCTTAATCCTTTGGCAGTCCCTGACAGTGTTTCAGATTACTTGCCTTTATTAAGCTTTGTCACAAAAATGTGTACCCAATTCCTGGTTGTTGCAAGTGCTAGGTGTAGAGCCCAACTTTGTGGTTTTATGGTTGGCTTGAGTCAGCCCTCCAGTCTTGTGTTTTTAACTCTTTCGATGTTCAGTGTTTCCATTCCATGTCAGTCAGCGATACAGCACTGACCCCTTTTTTCTGATATCTTATTCTTGTGCATACCATACTGTCGTGTTGTTTGGGTTTTGTTTTATTGATTTACTGAGAAGAATGTATTCCAGTCATTGGAGCAAGAGAAAACTCTAGAATTATGTGCAGGAAAGGAAGATTGGACACATTGGAAGGAGAAAGTATTGAAGGGGAGGGGTTGGGATAGTAGATGGTGTTTACTGTAGGAGAATGCAGGTAGCTCCCTGCATCTTTTCCTCCTCTCTACCCCTCAGCATTGTTTTCTGCTGCTTAAATCAAGTGTAGTTGCAGTTTCTGAAAACTAATACTTAAATGTGAAAAAAACATAGGGACAGGTTTCTGAATTTATGAAGAGGTAACTGTGTTGCTCTTTGAAGAATCAGGACTGAATCACAGTGTGGGTAGTTCTGGCTTACAAGAAATTGAGAGATACAATTATAATTTAGTTGAAATTTCTTAAAGACACAGCATCCAAGTGCCAAGTTAGTGAAGACACAAAAAATGAACTATGAAAAAAAGTTATAATTAGAAGTAGGGTAGTTGAAAAAAAAAACCTCGTGGAAAGAGGGTAACAGGAGGAGGGTAAACTGAGTTTTAAAATGCAGTGTTAAGGCAGCATTATACTTTTGGTGTGATCTGTTTCCTAAAGAAATATATTCTGGTGGATTATTTCAACTGCTTGTTATGAAGAGGCTGAAGAAAACTATACAGTGAAGCCCTGTGTTTATGACATTTCCTGCTTCTTCAGAAGTAAATTGCATAGCAAAGATGTGCAACTTTTAAATGACCAGGAATGCCTTTAGAAACGAGTTGCTTGTTCGCATAATCTTGAAGGTTCTAGAGAGTTCTGATGTGTACTAGGTGTTTTCAGTTAGTTTGTCTCACCCTTTTTCGGAGTATGTTGTGAAGCTGCTTCAGAAGTTCAATTGAAGTATGTACGTAATAAAAGATACAGCAAGAAGAAAATGTTCAAATTGGTTTCTACAAAAATGTATGCTTTCTGAAGCTTTTTTTTTAGTACAAAAGAAAACCATACACTGATGCTGTACAGTATATCAACAGATTTGTAAGAGACTTTGCCTCTGTAGCTGAGGCCTAAATTCAGGCCATATTAAAATACGCTAAAAAATGCTTAGCAAAATTCCTGTTTGTAGGTAGCCTGACCTAGATGCTTGCAGACACAGCCTGATGATCATGGCCCAGAGGGAGTGCAGCAGCAGCTCTACAATCCCCAAATTCTTGGAACTATTTTGTTATATAAATACCATTTTAAAAATGTTTCTAAACCTGCCTTTTAGTATTAAGGCCAACAAATTTCAGGCAGTTGCACGCTTTTCATTATCTGTCTGATTCTTTGAGCCCTTTGTTTAATTTGACCATTCTTATGTGTATTCCAGGTTTATGGCATCTTCTGCAGCCCATGCAGTCAGTGAATTTACTGTTGATTCATCTCAGTGTAACTCCTTAAAGGCTGGGCAGGGGTATTAGTATATTTTAAGAAGTGTCTTTTTAATTCTAAGCTTGTATTAATTCAGCCTAAACATGAATAATCATTAGTTTACAAGGTTGAGGCAGTTCTCCAGAAACATCTTTAATGCAGCTTCTTCAAGCTCCTTCTTCCCTCCTTTCCCCCTCCCCATAGAAACTAACACAGTGTCATCCTTTTTGCTTTGTAGATGATGTGTTTTTACCCAAAGACATTGATCTAGACAGTGTGGAAATGGATGAAACAGAGCGAGAAGTGGAGTATTTTAAAAGGTAAAGTGCTGTAATCCCTATACATAAAGCTGTTGTGCTTCTTCCCATGCCGTGGCTTTAAAACAAATCAACCAACCAACCAAACCAACAACAGAAAACCAACCCACAACTAAGTTACTAACTCCTAACAAAAAAAGCCTGTGTTGTACTGTGTTGTAACACAACAAATCTTCTTACAGCTGACATTCTGAATACTGAACATAACAGTCACTGAAGCTGTAGATTACAGATGGTAGCTGAGTAGCACAAACACAGGAATGAATGCCAGAATCATCCATGTGTCTGTCCCCCAGGTTCTCATCAAGGCTCTCAGAATATTCTCAGTTACCATTATTTTCTGTAAATAAAGTTTGCATGAATATTTCTTTTATTATTCATACAAACCACATACTGACTAGTGTTAAAAAAAAAAAGGGGGAAAGACTTAAGTGTTGAACAAGTAAGACGTTGTTTTACATTTCAGAACAGCTATTTCAAAAAGGTTTGTTCATGAAATTCTCTTCCTTTTTTATAGGAGCTATTAGTTTGGAATTTTATACTGCACATGAAATAGAGATGGTACAACTTAGATACTAGCTTATGCAAATCATAAAGAAGGGATGCTTATGCTACAGCAATGAAGGATATGGTAAAGGTAGTGTAGAAGGATAATATGAACCTGTGCTTGTGAAACTTTTTCCTTCTGTGTGTTTTGGTTGCTTTGGGGATTTATACATCATGTTACCTTTAAACTCCTCAAACATGCGCAGACAGCCCATGTTTAAATAATGTAGCACTTACGGTTTAGTTTTAGGTAGTCCTGCAAGGTGCAGGGAGTTGGATTCTGTCATGGATCCTTCCCAACTTTACACATTCTGTGATTCTATGATCTTCCATAATACTGAAATCTACTCAAATTAGTGGTGTTTAATGGTGGCTGGGTGTGCTGATTTCCCATTAATCTAATCAAATAAACCTTTTGTCATGAGAGCCAAATCTGAAATGTTACAAATAAATTGGTTTCTGCCATTTAACCATTTAGGAATCAACATAGCATTTCACAGAACTGCCAAAGACATTTGTTGAAAGGATGGAGTTTTTTTAAGAGAGGGCTTTTGGTATGGATTTCAAGTTCTTTGAATCCTTACAGTTTTCATTGTCTCTGTGTCTGGGATGCAATCTGTGTGAGTTTTACAAAGGGCAGTATAACTGCTGCTCTGTGCTGCTTGTTATTACTATACAAAATGCATATGTCTGATTAATTTATGGAGTTACATACTACCAGAGGAAATTTTCAAAAGTGCACTTTCTCTATTCTTAAAATTTATTTTCCTGAGTGGTGCCAATTAAAGGATTTTTAGGGGTTTTTTTAAGTCGAAATGTAGGTTTTATAAGTGAAATGTGGCATATATTAGGCTGCTAGTGTTGGTGCTCAGTCCTTCATGGGTTTCATAGAGTCATAAAATCAGCTAGGTTGGAAAAGAACCATTCCCCAAGGACTTCATGGAATATTCTTGGCTTCATTCAAGTTTGCTGTATCTGTGACAAGAAAATTAAAAAAAAAGTCTTTTTATCAGTTGAGTTCATCAATTCTCTATTCTCAATAGGACGAATGAAGCAGTGTCAGATGTATAGAAGTGCAGGTGAAGTTTGGAGATAAACTTGTCAAATGGAAGATTTAACACTTCTAAATGTACTGGTTTGTAATCAGTAATCGGTGTAATCTGCTCTTCACTGTCATCTGTTAGGAAGTGTGTGTAACCGTCCAACTCTTTTATGTGTACCTGTTTAGAAAAGGTGTTTGAAAAGCCCTTATAAACGCTGTTCTAGGAGAGAAAAAACAACTCCTCAGTGCTGTGAAGGCACCATTAAAGGTTATGTTTTCTGTCACTTGATAATTTCCAACATCTTAATTAGCAGGCTGGCACCAGTGCTCGTCTTAGTAATTCTTAATGCAGATGAGCTGCACAGGGATACCGGATTCAAATGTTTTGCTGATAGTTTGTTAATTCGTCATCTTTTCCTGCTTTCCAGTGGTGTAATAGATGGATAACTTTACACCAGGACTTCGGAATTAATCTTGCAAACTACTTCTAAATTTAGTATAGAAAGAACAAAATAAGTCTAGTTCTTCTAATCTCCTTCACTATTTCACTCCGTTTGCTCCCCTTTTTTGGCTTTAAGTTGCTACAGAAGCTGTATAGCCTTCCAGAGAGGAATATGCGCTACCTTGATGCTGTCATGCAGCCTTTAGCCTAAACAAGCTACACCTTGCCTTGATGAAGTTCTTCAGCATTAATTGTCACTGAAGTGCCTGCACATGCCAACTTTTTTCTTAAGTTCTTGCATAAATTGGAATTCAGTGAAAGCAAATAAGGGTATCTGTGTTCTGAAGGTGCTTTTTCCCCGGCATGTGAGCTACTTATCTGCTCTATTATAAACAAACCTCCTTAGGTCCTTGTCTCATATGTAACTTAACTATATTTCGAAAAGACGAAGCAGTGTCCCATGCCATTGGTACTTCTGCTTAACGTATTACCATTCACTCTCACTGTTAGAAGATTTAGGTACATACATTTCTGTTTCTAGTTAACAGCTAGCTTCTCTGCTGCTAAATATGCAGTGTTCTTCGCTTCTTCATTCACTTACTCTTGCTAATGCAGCTGTATTTAAACTAACTGTTCTATTATGCATTTTCAGAGATGGACAAGTGATTTTTTTCTTCTTCTTTTTTTAGGTATAATTTTTTTAAAAGAGGTTTTGTCATTCTGAGTGAGAGCTGCTCTTCAAAAGAGGGATAACACTTGTGGTTTGATTTTAAGTATATTGATTTCACTTTATCACTTTTATCTTTTCAGATTCTGCTTGGATTCTGCCAGACAGACAAGGCAGAGACTTTCCATCAACTGGTCCAATTTTAGCTTGAAAAAAACCACCTTTGCTGCACATTGAAATGGGGAGGGAACCCTGCAGGAATCAATGAACGACAACTCCACTTACCTGTCCTGCTGTGCTGAGAGCTTATCTGGTCTTGAGCCAGTGCTGCCTTGCCTTGTCCCCAGTGCTGTGTGGATCTGCACTGAACCCTTTGGCCTGATAATTCTTGCGGACTGAAAAATTGCCACTTTCTACCTGAATTTGTTAGCTTGTGTGCTTGTAGTCTGTGAGTGAGACTTACTTGATTGTAGCTGTATGCTGTTGGAGTTGGAACAATAGCTCTTTTCCATCTCCTCCTGAATGCCTTGGCCTCAGAGACTTTAAATTGCTTAGGTTTGGGTGGAGGCCAAAATACTAGGTTGCATCATCTGCAGTGGCTCCTGTCACTTCTGCATCTAGCTATGTTTTGTCATTCTGACTCCTGACAAAGGAATGGACCTAGTCAGTTGTGCTTTCATCTGCTCCAGAATTCTCCTGACATGACTTCATGAAAAAAGAGGCTCTTATGGGACAAGTATTTCCTCAGTTCTTTCACAATCTACTGTTAAAGAGTGTACAAGTTACGCTATTTGTGTTTTGATTTTTTTCCTGACTTGTAGCCAGCTTGTGTAAGAATACTTGCAGAATGAGAAAATTTAAAAAAGAACAGTACTCACACTATCAAATCTGTTATAGAGTGTATAATTGTATTAACACTGAAGCCTAACTGGCTACTTTTTTAACATATTGTTAAGTAATATTAAAATCATGTCTTTCTTTTTGAAAGATGGAATACATTAGTATGGCAGAAGACTTGTGTCTTGCTTTTTTCTGCTCGGGTGGGGAAAGGGAAGAAGAAAGTGATATTCTGAGCTAAGTTTCATTTTGTGTCAAAGTCAGTGAATGCTACTTAACTTGAGCATTTTCCTTGTTTGACAGCTCACCTGATGGGAAAAACTGCTATCTGCTAGAGCCAGCAAAACTCCTGCTGAATGCTGGAATTAAGTTTGTGAATTCTGTGAATTAATGTAATACTTCTGTTTCAGGAGATAATTTGTGAGAAACGCAGTAATACAAAAGTTTCCAATTTGACGTCAGTGCAGATGTGAAGTAGGTAGGCTCAATGCTGCTATAATGTGAATAGCTGACAATATAGTAATGTTTTACAGGTTGCATAGTATTACCCAGTGTGGAAGAAAATTGGTAATAGAGGATCTTGATTTGTGTAAAGATACTGCACTTGTAGAATTTCTTCTGATACTACACTGTTTATTCAGAAGAGGCAGGAGAAGCTTTCTTCTTCCTGCCAGATGACCGTGCTTACCCAAATTAAAAGGCAGTCTTCCATACTTCATTTTTTTTTTACAGAAAATAGTACTTTCACTCAGCACATACTCAAAAGGACAGTACAGCCTGGAAGTTCACTCATGTCCTTTTCCAGAACCATTCCACATTTTTCTTTCTTGTTGCTAACACACATTTTTCTGTGATATATCCACTGAGCCTGGGACTGCTTTGCAAGACAAGAGCGTAATTATACTCAGGTTTGGACTTGGGAAGGTTTGCTTCCATGTTCACCATGAGGCCCAGATAGCTGCTTACAGACCTCTGGGGTATCTACAGCTTCACATCCCTCTTATTGGTCCTGGAGCTCCTATCCCAGTCTGTGCTGCCGGTACAGAATATAGTTGCTCATCTTATACCCAGCCACTGCAGGTAAATGAGCCCTCAGCTTCCTCCTGCGGAGGAGGGAATGACAATATCTGTTCTCAAAATACAGTTCAAAGTTGTAAAGGGCTTTCTATTAATTGTCTTCAGATTGAGGTTGAGGAAGGAATAATAGCTTAGCCTCACTTTGTCAGTGCAGTGTTGTAGCCTGTGTATTTATTTGCTTGTGCTGGATGAATAGCATCTCAAAGGTAATACCCATGCCATTAGGACCAACTGTCTGCAAACCATCTACTGTTGAAAGTACCTCCATCACTTAGTGAAGAAGAATGAACTTTGGGATCAAGGAGGCTTGCAGGTGTTGCAGCCTGAGTTATGTTTTAGTTACATAAAAGTAGTGACACTTCTCAGGTGGGAGAGTGGCTCTAGGGGGAAAAATGCTGAAGCTGGATGTTTGTGTGAAATGCAACCTCTCAGACTTCAGTTCTAAACTGCAACACAAGGTGGCAGGCATCACTGCATTGATAATTTCTGTGTCGGTGATCTCAACAAATTGAGGCATTGGGTGGAAAAACTAGTTGATGTCACATGGACAAGTATTGGTGCAGCTTTTCTAGAGTAGGCAAGCTTTGAAAGAACCGAGATTTATAATGGTGGTAGAAAACTCATTTCATATTTGTTTTCATTAGTAAATGGGGAAGAAAGTTGCTCTTTTTCTTTACTAGCAACAAAGCCATTCAAAGAGTGATACATGAATATGACTGCTTCTTTTTATCCTGGGTTAAGACAACAGAAGCTCTTTTGAGGAATGTATGTATATGTGTGTTTAATATCCTTCAAAGATACTTGCCTTGTGCTTCACCGTGATCTATTAGTACAACTGACATGATTCCATGTGCTACTCAGAAAACATGAAGAATGAGTCTCCATGGATCTGCAGTTGTTGCACTCTGATGAGAACCTACAGGCAAGTTGTGTTTTTCTAAATGCATAATGAAATGAAGATAAGCGTGGACTTAGTTTGGGAGCCAGGAAACTTGAAAGTACTAGCTTCAGTTCTACCACTTTTGTGGCCTTGGGCAAACAAGTTAGTTACTGTTACTACATTCATGAAATGGTTTTATTAAGGATTTTCTGAATTATGAGCATGATTCTTAATGCCTAAATAAGTCAATGTGAATTCTGTTTAGGTATGGCATTATAACGTCCTGGTGGAAGGCCAGATGTTCTACACTGGTATTTGTCATTCAGATGTATTCAATGCAAGTAATGTACATTCAAAGATAACTTTGAGTAGAAGAGACTTCCAGAAATAATACATCATGACTGAGTAAATTGAGTTCTTCATGAGAGTTGGAAGGGGGGGGAAATGATAGCTTTTTGAGTGGGCTACTTTGTTAACTAGTGTAACTTGTCCTCCTTACTCATCCTAACCTGTATGAAAAATTAGTATCTAAGCTCTGCAGGTGACTGGTGGCATATCTGCCTGTCAGTATCAGTGCAACTGAATCTGAGGGTGTGGTACTTCTTCAGGCATTTCCTTAATGGAAGAGGGCATAATTGCACAAAGTGTTTGTATCTTGAACAGTTTTGATACTGGGTGCTCTAAGACAGCCCTTACATAGGGATGTCTCATCTCTGCTTGGCATTTACTATTGCTGCTTACTGAGGGGATGTAAGTGAGAGTTAAAAAGTCTTCAGCACACATGTGGTATGGCATTACTAGCACTTAAAACTGTGTAGCTGAGGTTCAGCATGCTGATAACACAAATATCACCACAGCCTGAGAAGATGATGTGTTAAAATTAATTCATGTAGTGACTGTTGAGTGTTTAGGTGTTCGGTGTGCTCATGCTGCTCAAAAAGGCTTTGCAAAGTTTCTTTGTGTTTCAGGGAAAGGTTAGTTTGCCTTTAGTATGGAACCTAAAGGTGTTGTATAACGATGGAGAAATTAATGGTTACTAGAGTAAATATTTACACTAATACAATTTCACACCTCTCACAGTACAAATGAAGGTGTGTGACTTGTAATTGTAGAAGCTATTCTAAAAACAAACAAGTCTGCTATGTTGTAACATCCATCTGAAGAAGATTAGGTGTGTAGTATGCTTGTTGTCTTTGGCTCTTTCTCTGTATTTAAACATTTGGGAAATTTGAAGACTGAAACTTTTGATAGGGAGTTCTGTGAAGTGAAGTCACAGAAGCTTTGATTCAAGATGTCTCCTTTCCTACTCCTTTCCATCAGAAAGAACTTTCCAAAAAATTTCCAGTTTTCCAAATTTTAAATGGCTTCTTAATTGCCAACAACTTGTGTGTCCTGCGTTATCCCATCTGTCATTAACTGAAGATGTTAAACATTAAAATGTTGTATTTTGTACTGCTGCTACAGGCAGCTGATGTAAGTGAAGTTCTTGAAAGGAGGATGTTCTCCTCTGCTCTTCTGTTTTCCGCACTGCACAAAGAAATAATACCAAATCTTTGGGCCTCATTTCTGTTCTTCACAGGTCTGCGTGTTTACTTTGCTGCTGCTTTTAGCTGTATAGTTGGGCCTCTCCCCGCTCAGTACTTAGCGGAGTGGAAGAAACTACCTGTTGATGCGCTCTGGATCTACATAAAATTGTTAAAAGACATTCCAGGTAAACCTGTGTTTTCCTGCAAATACTTTTGGGTTTCACTGGTTTGCTTATAAAGATGATAGGCACAAATGGGATTGTAAAGTGGGTGATGTCCAATTTGTATCTGTAGGAGACTTAAAAGGAGAGAAGGTATATGTTGACTGTCTTCTCTGATAGGTTTTTCTCAGTGTGTGTTTGGTTGGGGTTTTTTTAAACCTACTAGTTTGAATGTCTTGTTTTAAGATGGCTTGACAAATGTTTTCACACTTTAGTCACAAGTCCATAGCCTTCGATATTGCTGTTTCAGCAGGTATTATTAATCAGAAATATGTGGGTTTACTCTATCATCAGCAGCTCTTCAGGCAGAGTTACCAGGAGAGCAGACTGTGCATAGTTTGGACGTTTGCTTAACCTAAATTTTCCTTCCAGAATGTATTCCAGAATGTCTGTGTTGCAGAAATACAGCAATGAAAAGATCTGCATGGATGCAGTTTGTCAAGAGGGATCTTCTGGATGTTATTTTTTTTTCTAGATACCTCCCAAAAGACAAACAACCTCCAGTGATGCACATTTGGGAATCTCATATCAACTCTTAACCTCCATTTTCTTCACCAGTTTTTCTGGAAGCTGAAAAGTAAAACCAACATCTCTTTGACAATACTGTAGTACCCATCACCTGACAATTTCAGATTTGTTAACTGGCAAGGAACATCTGAGAAGGTAATTTTTTTTGTGCTACAAATAATACTTAAGCCCAGCTTGCCATTTATGATGAGAGGAGGCAGTGGGGAGATGTAATATCCATAAAGAAAAAGCAGCACCTAGTATTACATGGAAGAATAAATAAAAATCCATACTGATGTATTCACAAATTATGTCACTTATATTGCATAAAGTAGCATGCATTCCACATGAAGTGTGTCACTTGATCAGCTCATGCAAGTCTGACTTTTCTCAGGGAAAGATGTCTAGACTTGTTTTCCCATTCTGGTTTCTTTGAAACAGGCTGTTAAATCAAGTTAGTGCAATAGTTTGTGGTGGTTGGGGGAGGTTGCAGGCAAGCAGCAAGCTGTTGTCTAAGATTGTTTTGCTTGTGACTGAGATACAAGATTTGAATCCAGGGTGTAGAAAAGCTGGAATGCTGAACTCATCAGACCAGATAACTAGTCCTGCCTGCTGCTGCTTCAACTCACTTCATGCTGCAAGCTATTTACCCACATCAGCTCATGGGAAGGTAGTTCCATATTTACTAGAAACACATAATCAGCGAAGTCGTCATCTTCTGAAAGGGAACAAAAGCAAGAATTGGGTCACCTGAAGTCAGATATTTGAATGTGTATACCAAATATTCAGATATTTGAATGTGTATGCCTTGTCTCATGTACTGTGTCTTCAAGACCTTGTACAAGTTTTTGTCCATCTGTTGTTTGACCATTAAATGGAGTCTGCAGTATTGCTAAGGGCAGTTGAGTTTTCCAGGTGATTGTGGTGTAACCCTGGCTGGCAACTAAGCATCAAACAGTACCACTCACTCACTCCCCCAGCAGTGGGATGAGGAGTTTAATAATTAAGGTAAAATAATAAATGTAAAAAGGAAAATAACAAAAATATATTAAGATTAATAAATAAATAGCAATGACAACCAGCAGCAGTGATACACAATACAACTGCTCACCAGCTGCTAACCGGTACCCAGCCCTATCTGAGCAGTGATTGATCCCTTCTGCATGACTCCCCCCCAGTTTATATACTGGGTATGATGTGCTGTGATATCGAATACCCCTTTGGCTAGTTTGGGTCAGGTGTCCTGTCTCTGCTTCCTCCCAGCTTGTGCCCCTCCTCACTGGCAGAGCATGGGAGACTGTAAAGTCCTTCATCAGGGTAGATGCTACTCAGCAACAACTAAAATGTAGCTGTGTTATCAGCACTGTTCTCAGACTAAAGCCAGTACACAGCACTGCACCAGCTGCTAGGAAGAAAATTCTATCCCAGCTGAAACCAGGACATGGGGGCTTTCCTGGTTAATTTGTTTTCTATTAAATTGAGGACAAATTAGAACTAGCCAGTTCATAAGAGAGGTCCTCTTTGGAACAATCTTAACAGGGAAAGGCAAGTTCTAAAGAATACTACATCATTCTCTTCACTTACGTATGTTGTATTTATAGTATGAGCAGTTTGCTGTAGTCAGTGAATTGTCACACCTGGAAACATAAACACAGTGGTGCACTCTTGCTGACTGTGAAATACGTGATTGGTTTCCTTGAGAGTGGGAGGAGAAGAGAGAGTGCGCTATTACACTAGTCTCTAACATAGCAACAGTACTGTTGCCTTTATCCTTTCCTGCAAGGTCACCGCTTAGATTTCTTAATTGAGTGTACTCTTACTTTCTATAACAATCTGCAGATAAAGTCTTTGTCTTCTAGTTAACAAATAAACTTTACCATTTGAAAAGAATAATGAAAATGCTCTTTGCTACCATTTCTCTTATAAGGGTCTTCTACCTACTCCTTTCTGTGCCATCAATCTACCATATAAGCTTTAAAAAGTAACACCTCTTTCATTCCTAGACTAAGACTGCATGTCTGAATAGTCAATTTAAGGAATTCATGAACCTTTTCAGTAATATAACTTGTGGTGTGTGTCACTTGCCTAAGCTGTTTTGTGGTTTATGGTGAAATTTTGTCATTCATTCTCTTCAGCTACCTCTGAGCCTTTATGTCATTTACATTGGTCTTACTTCATGTATTTCACCTGGTGGAGAAACTTTCTGAAGGCTGTCTTGCAGAAAATCCCATTCTTTCTGTATCATGAGTCAAGAGGCATGAAATTGTGTATTGACTGTTCTTTTTTATTAAAGAAAAAAATATCAGTAATAACAGTTGGGATTGCCTGTGGTCTTCAAGTGTGATTTTAGGAGGAGCTGGCATAATGTCAGTGAGGATAAACTGAGTGGGTAAGAACAGAGTTGTAAGGCAAATGCTTGATTACTTTTCTCTTTATGCAGATACCTGTTTTGGATACTGATCTGCGTTTGTGCAGTAGGAGCATCAGCTCTACATGCCTTGAACATACTAGGCATAGGAGTTGGGGACTTGAATGAATTAGGCATTGTCAGAGACATAGATTTTGGCAATGCCTTGAACTAGGAGATGATAATCTGTAATGCATGCAAGTAGACTAAACATGGAAGAGAAGTCTTAAAATATTGAAGTCATTACCCGTACAAAGGTATGTTTGTCCTGGGGTTGGAATTCTTTAAATGATGTGATGCAGGGACAGATAAGCTCTGGCATGACCTGCTGCCAGTTCTCTTTTTTCATACTGGCAGTATGTCAATGTGACATGGTATGATGTTGTGGGAGGAGCATGTATTAACCCAAATACAGTTGTAGATCACAGTCTCCAGGCTGGCTAGCTAATTTTGCTCATTGCCAGTTTCCTTGTAAAACAAAACAAACCCCAAAGAAACAACAACTAAAAATACAAAATAAAAACCCCAACCAAAACTGCTTATGTATTGAAACTGGGGGATTATAATTTATACTCTTGATTAGACTTTGAAATCAATTGACACTATGTAATATTTAGTCGTTGCCAACTTAAGCAATCTTGAGTGTTGCTGTAATACGAAATCACCCAAACAAAAGTTAGCTCAGTGAAGAAACTGCACAGCTGGTTGAGAAATTGTGGAAGTGATAGAGTTTTGAAATGACTGGGAGAATAAAAACCAATAAAGCCTAATTGAGGGGATACAGCATGGAATGTATTATGTGTGTTATTTTGCAGGAGATAATGCAGCATAAATATGAAAACCAAGCATGTTAATTGCTTCAGTTATATGTGTAAATACAGATGCTCTGTTTTTACATGTAATAGCTGAATGTGGTATTGGTCTTAAAGGTAATGTTATTTTAGATGCTTAAGGATTAAACATTGCACAGAGGCTACTTCTGAAAATCCTACTTCCTTTTTATTATTGTTTTTCTGGTTGTAGTAACATTTTTTATAGGCTTAAACTATAGGGTGTGATTTCATGGCTTATGCTGAGCAAGTGCTGTGCTCTACAGAACTTCTCTTGTATCTTATACGATAACAAAATTAGGTACTTGTGGGTAAATGAAGAGAAAAATAAGGTGCTTAGCAGTTGCTTTTTGCATTTTAATTTGGTTTATAAAGCATGTAAAAAGATTGCTGTAAATATTTAATGCAAGTTTTTGTGTCCTACAGTTCTTTGGAGACACGTTATTTTGGTTTGGTTCTGATTTTTCTGATTTAATCCATTTACTTTCTTAAACAGCTTTTGCCTTATGCATTGGGAATTGGTCTTTCCTTAGGAGGATTATTCATGAATATATGAACTGTGGTAAAGATGCCTTCAAGCTGGCACTGGTTTCCCACGCTGGTGTACAACTGGAACAAATGAGGCTGAGGCAACTATGACTTCACCTTACAGAGAATCATCAGAACAGAGATGAAGCAGTTTTGCCCCAGCTACAGTGCAAGTCTGAAACGAAGTTGGAAACTGAATCCAGTTATTAAGAGGCTCAAGTCTGTGGCTGAATTTCAACTCTGTCTTGTGTCATGAGGATTTATAAAAGAACTGTTACTGGATAAAGAAAGAGGAGCAGCACTGTGAACCATTTGCACTTTGCTTCATGATAATTATTGCACTGAATGTTCTCTTGCTCCTCTGTTTACTCACACCACCTCCCAGACCATCTCATCGATCCTTCTTGCTCCTACAGGCCTTGTGGCTGAAGACCCTGGAAATACCTGTGGAATGACTAGGTTGTGTAAGTGCTAACATGCTCATGAGGGTTTTGGACAGCAAAACTTGGGAATTAATACTATGGATTTTAGTTTGTTCAGTTAAACTGTTACTTCATGAAGGCCTGAAATGCCACCATCACACTGTAGTGGTTCTTACCCTGTGTGGCCAAAAACAGAGTGCCCTGTCCTGTAGTCAGACTGTTCTGCAAGGAAGTTTGGTGGGGTCAGAAAGAAGTAAAACTCCTAGCTGTTCTCTGAACAGCATTGGATGAGGGAAAGAGGGAAGGGGGTCTGGTGTTTCTTTGTTAGCTAGTTCATTCCTAGCACAGTAACAGCATGTCCTGTGCTGGAGCAGGCAGTTGCTGGGATGGATAGGAGCTGTGGATTTCCTAGTCTGTCGTAATCTGATTTAGTAAATTCTCATAAATCAGGAAGTGTACCCCAGAGCTGTGGCCAGATTGCAATCCAGACTTAATGCTCAGTTTTCTATGGGTCAGTTTCATCTCTTGCTCCTGGCTTTAGTACATTTGTCTTTTGTTTTACCATGTCAGTCAGGGTATCAGGTTAATCTGGTTTCTGTTTTCCATCACTTGTGACCACATTTCCTTGTGGGAATAGGAGCTGTGAAGTGACCTTAAAACCAAGTATCACTTTTGTACTTCTGAAAGATAATGTCATCGTTATTAAATACTTCTTTCATAGCCCTGAGGAGTTCTTGGTCTTCAGAACATGGAACAGGCATATGGAGTTAATTTTCATCTGAAAGGTATCACACCAAAGTTTAGCAGCAACAATTAGGTGATGGGAATATTAAATACTAATTAATGGTGTAGGTTACATGATGAGATCAGTATTGCATGGACTGGGTACCTAGTGCAGTATCACCATCCTATCTATGAGGAAGTAAATCTGCTGTTTTACTTGTTTAATGCTTAAGAACCTGTAAAGATACAGGACCTTGTGTAGTCCAGCTATGGTATAAATGTGATCTCCAGCAGTGATTGTCTACTGTGGCAGTGGTTTCTACCAACTCAAAAGAATTTCCAGGAAAGCACATGACTTTTGTTCACCTTACTTGTATTAACAGAAAGGAACTGAGAGCTTTCATGAGTAGCAGCAAGTTTTGCATTGAGTGAGGATCCTTATCTCATAGCATATGTACTCATTTGCATGGGAGTTAGCTAATTTCCAATGATCAGCTCAGAATGGGTTCATGTATTTCAGCTACTAAATCTGCTGTTTCCTGCCAAGAAGCATAGAGGGAATTGAAAGCATCTGCTGCTGTGCAAAAGCAAGGGAAGAAGACCAAGCAAAGAGCTTGGCCAAGTGTGTTTGAGCATGGGGGTTTATTCCAATGGAATAAAAGTTGCCTTTCAAAGTTTTTAATTGAGAATTCACAATGAAATTTGACACTTGATTTCAAAAGAAAATCTTTTCGGATGTCTTGGTCTTCAAGTGAGAAAATAATCTTCCAGTGAGAAGACCAGTGAGACAGGATACTGAATGCTGGGTTTCTGTTGGGAGTCTGCAATGCTTGTAGATCACTTAAGAGCTTCCATAATCTATGCAGAAGATTAAAATGTATCAGGTGCTGTGTTTTATCCAAATGGATTTGCCAGGATTGCAAAAGCTGTAACTTCTTAAATAGTGATGAGACCCAAATGTTAACCAGAAAGGTTAATAGTGCCTTCACAGTGTTCACAGAATCCCTAGAGTTGGAAGGAACCTTTGAACATCATCTAGTCCAACTCCAAGTTCACTTAGGTGCAATTTGGTTTGCCTTTTGCCTGCCTAACCAAGGCAGATGCTTGATTACATTGGAAACTTGGGTTTCAAAACGGTGTATTTGAATTTCACTGTTCAGAAACACCAAAATAGTATGTGTGGATCCTATCCTTTTGGAGTGTGGAGGTTATGCCCTGCTTCTCCTCTAGGATGAGTTGCTGAAATACTTCTCCCTTTTAAAGTGCTGGTTTGGTAGCCCCTTGTTGAAGTTTCCAGGAGAGGAAGTTCTTTGGCCATAGTGAGAGTGGTGTGGCCAGTACAGAAGTTCTTGTGCTTCATGGCCAAGCAAGCTTCCTTTTTATGTTGACTGTCATCTTCCCCTGCTGTTTTCCACTGCCAACACTAGATGCTTTTCCTGCTTAGGGATCAGCATCAGGAATGTCTTAAATTTTATCTGAATTCGTCATAATTTCCACTTCTTTGTCCTTGTTACCCCATGTGTGCATAGCTTAAAGCTATGGCATAGCTTAAAGGACAGGTGAGTTCTTTGAGAACTTAGCAGCCGCACTCTCCAGGAGGAAAAAAAGTGATGTATTTTCAGGTAAGCATAAAGCTGCAAATGTAGTCTGATGGTATTCCTGCCAAAATAAATGGGACAACCAACACAGCATCAAAAAAAGTGCTAGAAATCACATCTGGTTCCTTCAGGCAGTTGGCCCGGGGTGTTGCTAGCCAGGAAAAGATGAGAAAAACAGAGGAGAGATTCCTTTTACGAGTTTGGCTGGAATCTTAATTGCACTTCTCTCTGGGTTGATTAAGAAATTGAATGTTTAGCACAGACCATGGAAGGCTGGTGGTATGCGCTAGAGAGGATTCCTGCAGGTGCAGCATCCTGCCCCTGCTGACAGTGCTTTTGGGAGACACGAGGTGGCACTAGGGCAAAGTCTGCACCCAGCGAGGGGCTGGCCACAGATAATCAGGAAATGGGCATTTTGCAAGGGTTTTGGCTTCCCTTTCAAACTTTGAACTTGACTCAATTCTGTATGATTCAGTCTGGTTTGACACTTCAGGGAGATGGGTTTGGATCATGCCTGTTGCAAGATGCCATCTCCCTGCTACCCTGCCTTATACACCTGCCCAGTTTCAGACATGAAGTGTGGGCTGTGATTTTTCACCATGATTGTGGCTTCTAGCTATCACCAAGATCAGCTAGAATAGTGAAGTCTAACATACACATTGCAGCATGGGCATCGTTTTGGATGCTCACTAGCGCTCTCCCTGGGCTGCACTCTGCTCTTTGGTGTGCTGTCAAAGCTGCTGCACTACTTAGTAATAGGTGATCATGGAGTTTATGGCTCCTTTTGAGCAAGAGGGATGCTGACTTCCTTACTTCAATATTGTAGGGCTGGAAAGCCTCCAAGGGGAATTTCAGTTCTGAAGTTTTCCCATGAACATGCCTGTATTGCCAAGATTGAAGAGTTTGAGAGCCTCTTTAGGCAGAGGTGGAACCCAGGAAGACTGCAGAATGGGAATGCACGATAGGATAATTCAGATCAGAAGGGACTTGTGAAAGTCTCCAGTCCAACCTCCTGCCTTAAGCAGAGTCAGCCTTGAGATCAGATTGGGTTACTTGGGTCTTTATCCAGTTTGGCCTTGAAAACCTTTTTAGGATAGAAAGTGCAACTTGTGGGCAATCTGTCCATTGATTTATTGGTTGTAATAAGTTGGCATTTTATTTATTGTTCCTTTACTTTCTTTAAGCATATTTACTTTTCTTTAAGCATATTCCCTCCCTTTGTTTGAAACCCCCTATCTTTTCCCACTTCTTTCTCCTAACATGGTTCCTACCCATACCTGTGATAATGGCAGAGGAGGAAGAACTATTTTCCATGTATCTTGGGCTGCTGCTAGGACCTTTGTAGTACCTTCACTATTTCAAACTGTTTGATGCTTCATCTAGTAAGCTAGTTCCTGAGGAACTGAAGGATAGGGGCAGTGAGATGAGTACAGTATCCACATCTCCTGTTTCTGGGTACGGCAGATCACAGAGCTCTTCATGACAATTTGCATTCATGTAATGTATTTGAAATGTTGAATGTTAAACCATGAAATGTGAAGCACTTGGTTTATATCAGCCTTTAGAGGTAAGACATCATGTTCTTGCAGCAGGTTCCAGTATGTGACATTAATGGTGTGAGAATTGCAGTGAAGGTGTTTGTTAAGGGTGACTAGCATATTAAACCTAGCATGTGGTGTGATATGTTTGTTAATACTGTCTCAGGCTGGTTTTGTTGATGAGGAGTCTTGTTTCATTTTGGCTCTATCACAGTTGTCTCAGGCCTTTCCCTTTTTAACTTACTCTGGTTAGGTTACATTAAGGAAATTATAAATAAATGGCAATGGGCTTTCCCTGGCTGAAATTAGCTGTTGACCTTAGACTACCATAAGCTACTTATTCAAAAAGCCCCTGCTGATTTTCCTGGTGGGCTTGAGGAAGCCTCTGGGTGACTTTTTGTGAGTTAATGTTTGGAGGAGGGGTGGTGGGGATGGTGTGAATGTTATGTGTTTTGCTACACGACCTGATGATTGCTTGAATGAGTGGACTTCCTGATTCAGAGGTAAAGAACGAATGGCTTCTCCTCATAGTTTCAATCTTTATAATAAAAGGTACTTTAGCAGCTCTCACTGGTGTCTGCAGCCCCACGCAAGTGCTGCCTAGACAACTGTTTCCACTGCTTGAGAAAAAGTCCATCTGACACGTCAGTGGGAAGTTGACACTTTCAGTTCGTTAAAGAGAGCATCTACAAGTGTATATACTCAGCTGAGAAGGTTTCAGCCTCTAAGAAGGGTCTGAAAAAGTCTTGAAATTTAAAAGCTTACAGTGTCTGAATGTGCAGGCTGTTACAGCTCAGCTCCCTCCTGCTGTAGCACCAGGACTACTCATTTTCCTAATATTTGTCTGTCTTTTTCTCTTCACAGGGCTAATATACCTGTCCGTATTTGCAGACTAGCTCCTTCAAATTGGTTACAACTGTGATCCAAATAGTTCTGGACAGTGGCTCTGTAGGGACTTCTTTCCCTATTTTGTTCTATTGGTTGCTTTGCCATTACATCAAGGTAATGCCACTTGACAATGCAGTAGGATACTGATGACCTCTGGGAAAAGTTTCTTAATACATAAGCAATTGCATCCTACAGACCGGACTTAAAAGGAGCTCAGATGCACTTGGAGAAGTTAGCAAACACAAACAGTAGGACGGGGTGACTTCCACATGAAGTTACTGCCTTCTCCACCCTAATTGAGTTTACTGCTGAAGCAACAGATGTGCTTGGTCTGAGGGCTTTGGAGCTAATTAATATTAGAGTATTATAGGATTAAATATCCAGCCACCAAATTGATAATGTCAACCCCTTGGTAACAGGGGGAAGTGATGATGTTAACAGTTTTTCTGATATGGCTTAGAGGGCAGCACTATGTTTGGCCCCATCTTGTTTTCACCTGAGGAACTGGTATCTGAAAGCATAACTCTAGTGGTATCAGTATCTGATGGTGTCATGTATACAGATAAGAACTGTTAGTGAACTTTACATGGTCATTTCTCATATGCATGGTTATGTCTTATATCTTTCTAGCTTTGGCACAGCTGTGGTTAAGTTGACAGACTGACACTTCTACATTGATTTTTCTTTATATAGCAAAAGAATTTATAGTGATCCCTGGGAAACCATGATCATGACTAAGTTTAAAAGGAATGTTTGTAGGTCATCTAGTCCAGCTGTCTTGTCTTTCATGATACCTAATTTGCCAAATTGGCCACTAATCCACTCTTTCTCTACTCTGGATCATGCTTCACTTACATACTCTGCCTATACCTTTAGGGAGGTCTGACAGCAAGCCTTCACAGGAAAGTAGTTGTTTTATACCATGGTGGTTTATTGTGCCTTTTGTGCATGGACCAACATTTTCCTTGCTACTGAAATACTCCTCATTGCCTTCTGCTCCCCTTCCATGTTCTTACTCCAGCCAAGCTTTTACTTTCCTGTCCTCCTATGTCTTCAGGCATTGTTTCCATATTCCTGCTAAATAGCCTGTCCCCACTTCCACCTCCTATATGCTTCCTTTTAATGTTTGAGTGCAGTCTGGAGTTCCCCCTCGGGCAGAGCTGGCCTCTTGCCATGCTTGCTTGACTTCCTGCACATTAGAACAGGCTGTTCTACTTTGAGTGGTTGTTTTTGGAGGTCAGCTGGTCTTCCTGCACTCCTTTGCTTCAGTCTTCAGTGGCATCCTGCCTACCAGATCCCTGAACAAGGCTATATCTACTCTTCCAAAGTTCAAGATCTCTATTGTGCTACTTGCCTATGTCACTTTTTTCAGAATCCTTAGATGACCATCCTACAATGGCTGCTGCCAAGGTAGTGATGAGCATTTAACAGCTTTAACTAGTTGATTAACAAGTAGCACATTGAGCAGTGCCTCTCCTCATTGACTTGTCTGACACCTTTTTCAACAGTTGTGGTCCATGATTGTTCTCCTGATTTGCTTGCCCCCCTGCTTGTTGCCCTCCCAGCAGATACTGGGGTGGTGAAAACCCCCAGGGAGACACAGCTATCAAAAGGCTTCTCCCAGGTGATATGGCTGATTTCATCCACTTTTTCTTGGGATTGTTGGCCTGTAGCAGATACCCACAATACAGTTATGCTCCTTGGTCTCCTTAAGCTTTTGACCAGTCTGTCACCTATTGCTTTGCAGAGCTCTGCACAATCAGGTCATTTCTTTGCATGGAACACAGCTCCAAGTTCTCTGTTTTCTCTTATTTTTCTCTTTTTTTTCTTCCTGAAGAGCCATCCCTCAGAGCACCACAATTACGTAAACTGTCCCACCATATCTCTACTCCTAGAGACATCATAGGTTTGCATCTACACATGGACTTCCAATTTCTTGGTTAGCAGCAACTGGTTGTCTGCAGGCCCTTCAGAGACACCCTGTGCGATACATGCCAAGAAGGGAAAAGATTAGGGATGCTGGCTACTATTTGTTCCTTAATTTACCTTTTTTATGCAACTGGTTCTGGTGTCACAGTGTTTAATCTTTTTGTGAAGCAAAGATGCTGCTCCACCTGTACATGAAATATCAGGGCTGCAGTTTGGAGTACAGCTATATCCTGGGAAAAGACCTTTCTAAGTGTAAGGGACAGAGCACACACATACAGGCATTTCTAATCTGGATCTTTCTATGTGCAACTTCTATAACACAGGGTGGGTTTGTGTACGTGTACAAAGATGCTGGTCTACCTCTTAGGGATTGTTCGCTCTTTAAGACAGTTTGCAAATATGCTAGATCCCAGATGATTTAATACATTCTGTCACCTATTTAATGCACTTGTACAAACACATAGGTATTCTGTCTCTGTGATAACTTCTGTTCAGCTTTCTTCAAGCAGATTTTGCTTTTCTTCAGTGTTTTTCATATGGTGGGCTTTGGCCGTCCAGCAGTGGATTTGAGAATGAGTCCTCAGTAAGGAAGATGGAGAAAAGCTTTTTCTTCCTCTCTCCCGTGTAAGGGAGCAGAATCAGCTGCTGTTGGTCCTGTACTTCCTCTTTTTAGAAGCTGGAAGACTGCAGTTCCTTCCTCCCACATCCTCATCTCTACTCAGATATGTGCAACTATTGATGATTAGAAGTAGTTTTTTTTCATGTCCAGGGTTCTTCAGGTGAATTCCACCCAGGCTGTGGTAGCTCCTAAACTGTGCCCTGACTATCTGAAGAGGAACTGTCTACAGCAGTCCTACAACAATTGCTAGGAGCTCAGTGCACGCTTCCCCTCAGCACTTCTCCATAGCTGTGGCAATTACGATGTGCTCAATGGCTGTAGTATCTTAGTAACTTCTGTTTGGTGTTCCTCTTTGAGGAGGTTCTGCTGTACATAGTTTGATAAACTACTTCAAAAGAGAAATTTGCCAGTCATTGAGGAGTTTGTCCATCCATCCCCCCCAAAATAAGCTCTGTCCACTATCAGATGGATTTCTTTTAGGCTGATCAAATATCAACAGATGTCTCCATGTTCTGTAACATATTTTGAACTCTGTGCTTCTGTAGCACAGTGATTGTTTCCTTTGTCACACTTGTAGCTGCACTTTGTTCCCTGCACTATACAGCTGCTGTGACCAGATTGCTCGGTTTTAAGCTATCCTTTACGTGCCTGTCACCAGGAGAGTGTCGTGCGGGGCTTGTTTGTGGTGCAAACATTGCAGTAAAGTAGACCAGGGACTAATGGCAGCTGTAAAACCTTGGGATGGAGTGCAATTTCATTGCATGCAGCCTGTCACTGGGCAGATGTGAAGATGGAAACAGCCTGTTACTAGCAGAATCCTTTTCAAGGAGGAGTACGTGCTTTGACAGTACAAGTGTATCTTACTGTAACTTCCTCAGCTTATCACTTATCTGAGGGCATGCATGTTTTGATAAAATCATAGTAATATGTTTCTCTTGTTTCTGTTAAAGATTATCAGAGTAGTGTTTGGGTAACTTCATTTTCTGATCTGTGGTGTAATGATCACTCTGCCCCTCTCTCCTTGTCCCATGTTCAGTACAGGCACTGAGATTTTATGTACAAGCAATTGCTTCCTTTTCTTTGATGAATGCTTTTCCATCTGTTTTGTCAATCTTCTGGCTTCTTTCCACTTGTAAGCTCCTTAAAACATAAGCTGTCATTATTTATGTTAATGGTGACTATATTTCAGTAACAGAGTACTTGGCTGAAAGTAACTTACTTCGATAGACCTTGGCATTTAAAGCTCTGGCTCTATCCAGTCTCGTGTACACACAGCCTTCTATGCCCACTGTTAAGCTTCATCCCTGTTTACTGTCAAGCCAACTTCACCCTCCCAGCTACCCTGTGCCCTCTGAGTCCCAGTGCATCAGATGCATGTCTCCACTCCTGGCATATCATCTCTGCAGAGACCATATGAAGGAAGGGCCTTACATCTCTCAGACTTCTACATTGTCCTGTCTTACGACCTCACCTTGGGGGAAGGAAACATAGCTGCCAGAGAGCATTATCTGTGCCATGGAAAGTAGACCTGAGCCACAGTGGGAGGCTGGAGCAATAAAGAGGCAGCCCAAATCCAGACGGCCTCTCTGCTGCAGGCACAATATACCCAAGCTTCAGCCTTGATTTGGCTCAACAGAAGCAAATACAGAGCTCCTCTTGAGAAGAAAAGGAAGGTGTACTAGCAAAGGAAGAAGGATTTTTCTTAAGAAAAGCATGCCTCCATATAAAGAATGCTGGTGTACCTGTGTCTCCAGTTAGGTCCAGGGAAGCAAGAATCTCCTGGTGATCATACAGTTACACATATATAGCCATAGCATGTATGCAAAGGAGCTGAACTGATGTTTTGCCAGAGAGCGCCATTTCTTAACTTCAAGTATGCATTTACTTGCAGTCCTAATAACCTTTCACTGTATAGTTCATGATGGTAGACAAGTACCTGAAAACAAAAAAGCGCTCTGATAAGATTATTTTGCACTTTTCATATGCACCTTCATGCTGAGAGCATGCATGACATCTGTAAGGTAAGGAGGGTAAACTGCCAAGTTAAATGACTCACTGAAAGCAGTACAGTATGTCACTGTTAGAGCATGGAGCATCCCATTCTCAGCCATGAGATCCTTTTTGTACTCAAACCAAAGACCCATTTAAATATGGACTAAATAATTTTGTAACAGTAGAGAAGCACAGAAGTTGCTCATGCATCAAACTAATGTTGTCTATGTGTGTTAGTATGGGCTAATCATTCTTCCTAAGAAAGGGTTTCCTGTCATGAAAAGTCACTTTTCCTCCTTTTCCCCCTTAGTTTTATTTCACTTGAAACAAAAGGTTTTTTTTTTTAAAGCAAACTTTACCTTGCTACCTTTGTAGTATGGAGCATGATCATATGGACAAAAGTGTTCTCATTATTTCCTGCAAAGCACTGTTTTGCCTTGATCAGATGAAGGTCTTTCAACCAACTGATTATCTCTTGATATTTAGTGTTTGATTCTGCTGCTCTGGTTCTTAGAGCAAGCATAATTTGAAGCTTGTTAGGTGCCTGTGTTTGCCAGCAGTACAAATGTAATGTAAAGCTGAAATTCAGCCTAATGAATACAGTGTTCTCTGTGTTTTTCAGTGCTAGAAAATGAATATGAGCCATGAGGCATGGTGGAGGGGAAGATCAGTTCATTGTCATTTAACAATCATTAATCTGATAAAAATGTTTCCCTTCTTCTAGCTGATGTCTTTTTGAAACGTTCCTGGGGTTTAAGTGTCAAAACCAAATGATGCAGGTGAACCATACTCCTGTGTTATTTCTGCAAGCCATGTGTTTCTCAATTACAGCTTTTTAACCAAAACAAATACAGAGCACCTCCGGGGCAGGCAGCCCTGAGGCTAACCTCTGCTCTTGGCCATGAGGTTTCCAAGCCTTTGTGGTGAGGGCTAGTACAGCTAATGATGCACAAATGGTATCCCACTAACAATTTCCACATCTCATTTGTCTTCCCTGCTATGCAGAAGACATGCTTAAAATACCAGCATCCCTCAACCACAGTCTGGTTGTGGTGAATTAACCTTGCAATAGCTCTAGCCAGCTTGGTAATTCCAGGTCACCATTCATGTGTAGCTTGCTCATCTCAACAGGGGCATTCCCGTGTATGGCTCCATGCTAAGAGTGGGTGTCTGTCTTTGTTCCTATCTAGAAGGATTTTCATCTGTGTGTTGAGCCCCAGCTCCATGAAGCTGCTGATGAAATTCCTGTTGACTTTAGTAGGGTTTGGCATTCCCCAGGTGTTCTTTCCTTCATGCCTACATTCAGCATGCGTTCAGCTCTGGTTTCACGCTCAGCTTTCTTCTCTAGCCCTTCCACCTCCATTCTCATCTCCTTAAAAGATGATAGAGGCACAGAAATTGCACTTTCTGCAGCCTTCAGAGGGGTTATTTTGTGGTTTCCTGGAGAGTCTAAGCTTGCGTCTGTCTTGCTTGTCACTCCTTTTTTACTGTGAGGCCCAGCCTCACAGGAAACTAACTAAACCACAGCGACAGAATTAGCATATATACCCCCTCCCCAAAACTGTCTGAAAGATCACATAGGTAGCAGTTTCACAGCCCTAAGAATTTCACTGCTTTGCAGTAGGAATGCACACACTGGCTAGGAAATCCCAAGATGTTCCGCTGTCTCTGCCTCAAAGGGCCAGCTCTCATTAGGTGCATACCAATTCCTCTTGGGGTTTTGGAGTGGGGTTTTTTGCTGGAGTGAGGAGGAGGAACACCACTTACGCCCTCATCAGAGTGAATTTCAGAGCAGTAGGAGTTTTGTTAGGTTGTGTGTGTGCTGGAGAGGTCACATGTCGAGGTCATGCTGGATTTTGAATAGAGTGGGTGAAAATTCAAGCCTGTATGGAACTGTTTTGGAATTGTCATTTGTTGCCTGCCATCATGATCCTTTCCTGATGGCTCTTCTTTTTAACAAAGATGTAAGCTCACTTAACTTTAGTACAGAATCAGGGACTCGCTCCTTCACTTACACTAGTGATGTCCTGGTTTTGGACTGTTGTGTTTTCTGTTCATCTTTGTCCTTCACAGCCCTTTATTTTTGGGTGGTTTTTTTCTGCTAAAAAAGTAATGCTACCTTCAGGCATTCTTTTAACATGCTGTGTCTCATTTTAGGTAATGCTGTTATATTGGCTTGCTGTTATATTGACTAGTAATGTACTAAACACAAACAAAAGATCACTGAAAATCTCCTTCTCAATAATGGTGAGTTCCATATTTGATTAAACTCTTTAGGTTTAAATCCTACTTTTTGAGAGGGATGTGTATCACTGCTGTTAAATCGTGACTCTCCATGAAATCAGGAGAAACACAATTCTGTGTGTCCCTTTTCCAGGCCGTTAAAGAATGGTAATCGCTTATTAGCTTCATTTCATGGTACAAGGAATCATTTGAACAGAACCCCAAAGAGGTAACTTAGGAAGTTAGCACCAAGTCAGAATTGGAACTTGGAATTTATGTTGAAAATCTTGACCCTGTTTTGTCCAGGAGTTAATGAACACCTGAAGGTGTTCCTGTTTCTCTCTCACATCCAGGAATACTCACACAGAAATTACAGCATCCTCACAGAACAATAACATAACTTTTCTGATAAACAGTAAGGCCTTTTAGGTAAAGTAAGTGTGGGTTTGCACGACTCTCCAGCTCATCCATTGGAAGCTCTGTTCCTGTGCTGTTCCTTTTGTTTAATTTGGTCTTCTCAGAATTCTCAAGTTGATCTTAATTTTCCAACTTCCATTTATCCAACTCTCACTGCTCATTGTCAGGACTAATTCCCCTCTCTTTTATTCTCAAGATTTATAACAAGTTAGTAGAAGGCAAAATTCTGCTTCTATTGTTGGCTGACCACATTAAAAATTACTTTTTCTAGCCTTTTAAAATTAGTATTTATTTCCTTTAATAAATAATACCTTTCTTATCTCTATACTGCACTTCTTGTAGCATGCTGAATAAATCATATTTGCAGTCAGGGCTTGAGTTTTTTCCTCTTCTTCAGTTTCTTCTCTGTGTTTGTCCAAACCTTCCTTGAGGCACATCTTTTTTTCCTCTTGTTCCAGGAGATGGGAAAAGAAGCTGCATGGTTATCACACAGCTGCCTTTCCTACCTATGTCCTTCTGGTGCTTGTCGCAGGCAGAATCCCAGATGAAGTGGTTATTTGCTTTGCCTTCACAGCCAGTACAAAGCAGTAATAAGTGGTGAGCCCATGAGTAGACCTTGCTGACTTGGGGAACCCTTCTCAGCTCTCATGTCTTGGGGGCTAGGGCAGGTTTGGAGATGGACCTTTTCTACACACAGTGACTGCTGCCTCCCCTCTTGTTTCACCATTGCTGAAGGTCATGCATGTGTCATGCTTGCTCTGTGGTCTCCACCACAGTTATCAGTCAGCATCTTCCAAAAGCTCCAAAGTCATGTCCCGTCTTCTGCTTGCAAGGAAAAAGACCAAAACCACTTGGATTTAACATTTAAGGGGTAAAGAGCCTTAAGTGCTATGAAGAGATAACACATGATCTTTCCTAGTTTTATCTCCCTCATCCATCCCCTTGATTTTTTGCAGGGTTGATGGTTGTTACCATGTCCATCTGTCTTGGACTAGCAGCTCATAACAGCGAAAAGGAAACAATTTAAAAGTGTAAAGAGCATCCTGGGGCAGCAGAAGGAAGAGACTCGTGGGGCAAGGGTTATTTGATGTACTAAACGGAACAGCTGTGGTCTGTCTTCTGTCCATGCAAAGCTTCAGCACTGAAGCCTTCACACCTCTGTTGCTGGGGCTCAGAAAGATGATCTGAAGCTTGTCCTTGGTTTGTGGCTCATACCATGAACCTGTTCATGGTAACACCTGAAGCCCATTCAACAGTTCATACCTCTGCTGCGTGTGGTCCTGCATTTTTGGACAAGCAGCCCCCTGGTCACGGAGAAGGGACACACAGCACCAGAAACCTGTTCAGGAGGCGTGACACAACCCCCATGGCCATGTGATATGGCAGACTGGCTGCATGACTGAGAGATAATGTATGGCACACGGCAGCTCTGACCACAGGTACATAATTCAGTCACTGGATGGGGAGACAGGGGGAAAACCCAGAAGAATTTTAAAACCTGCTTGAAAAAAGAAGAAAGCCCTTGGCTCTCTGGCTGCACATTGAACCAGAAAAAACCTGCACACGTAACACTGCAAGTAACAGCTATAAACGAGGCCACACTGTGAGATGAAAGATTTCTTTAACTTCTTTTCACATGAAGCGCCAGTGATGAAAACTGCCGGAGGATGTCACAGTCAATGACTTAAGGATGGAATTTCCACATAGCTTCTGGGTCCTCTTAGTTATGCGGAGTGACGCCAGCCCTTTGGGGTTAGTTGGATGGCGATGGTTTTGTAACAGCCTGTAGTGCACAGGGATTTTATTTTGGACATCAGCACTCCTATCTCAGGAGTAGATTTGAGTGATGTTTCTATGTTCCTGTCCAGGAAACGTGAGCAATCCTCTCCTGTTCCTGTATGGTCAGAGGAGGTTGGGGAGAGGAAAGGGCTTAGTTAGCTCTCTGAATGAAAATGAATGAATGAATGATGTTGGGTCTGCAACATCACATTGCCTGATGTGTTTAGAGATGCTCTCTGGAGCACTTCTAGAGATGGACTTTATATTCTAGGAGCAAAGAGCTGTGTATGACTCTGCTGTTCCCAGTAGCGCTGCTGTGATTTTGCTCCCAATTGCTCTGAGCAGACATGAGCAGAGCTGCCCAGTAGCAGGTAGCAGGGTAGTAACACAGGCAGGTGATGTTTCTGCACGAGGTTCATGTGGCTGGTAGGTTGCTTTAAAGGTCAAAACCTCAAGACTCACTCCTGCTCTTCTGATGCACTAGGCAGATATGTATAAAGTTGGTTAAATGAGGGGGGAGGCAAAAAAAGTGGTTTTCCTCAGCCCTAATTTTAGGATTTCAGTTCCTGATGTTAGTAGTAGTTTCACCATGCCATTACTGATAGGTCACCTAATTTTAAATTACTTTAAGCCCTCCACTTCTTTTAACCTATTTATTACAAGTATAAAATACGTCCCTCTTTAACATAAAGGCATTATGGTATTGCAGTGACTAATGGGACTAATGCTGCTGTTTCATTCCCAGCATGGCTTTAAAACCCCATGTCAAATAAAAGTTTAGCTAGACATGGTGAGTGTTTCCTATTGCAGCATGTTTTTGTGGCATGGGAAGTTTGAAAACAGTGTACAAGGAACAGTTTGTAGCTGTGGCAGTAAATGCTTTTCTAGCTGTCACCCCAGGTTTCATGATAAATCTGTGTATTGCTATGTGTATGCACTTGCCCCGGTCATGGCTGCTTGCAAAACTTGGTTGGATAAATTAAAGTGAAGTGTCTGTTATGCTTTCCCAGGCAGCTGTGCTGTTCTGGCGCTAAGGAGCGAGCTTCTCTGCTTCCTGTGCTGTGTCCTGGGGCGCTGCAGTGAGTGCTGTGAGTGGTGAAATCAGGGAATTTCAGTGAGCTGGAGAAGGAAGTGAACGTTCTGTCCTCCTATGTGGTCGCTGTCAAAAGTACCCGGGTAAAACTGGGGGGAGGGGGGGGAGGGGTGAGATGGAGCATGTTCAAAGAACTGTGGGAAGTGACACCTTTTGTCAAGCAGCTAGATGCAAAATCCCTGGATTTTCAAAAGTAAAAGCTCCAGCGGTGGAGTTTTGTCAACCTCACACAGCCATGGTGTCTGTGTGCCTTCTGGTTAAAGGTAACTGTGAAGCAAATGCCATATGACACAGCTAGCAGGTGGTTAACCAAAGGGAATTTCACTTTGCTGTGGAGATGGGAAACCACAATACGTGTGTCTTCCTCCAGGTTATTCAGTGGGCATTCAAATCAAAAATCCTGGGGGTGGAGGATGTGGGGGAAGAGAGTAAAGATTTCAAGTTTAGGTTACTATAGTCCATTCAGAGACTCTGTAACAGATCTGTTGGGTGGGTGAAGATGAACATGTCATGCCACAGATACCTTTAAGAGCTCTCCTGTCTTTTGTTAATGGTATCAAGATGTGTATTCCCAAGTGCCTTCATCAAATGATGCATTTATAGTAAGGCCATTAAAATGGATTCCTCAGAAAGGTCCCTTTTAAAAGCAGCAATAGGAAATGAGAGGGTTTTGATACCTTGCTTTGTGCTGATATTAATATTACCAGAAAACACTTACTGGGTGTTCTTAGTGGGTAGCAAACACTAAGCAAAATGTTGTTTGTTCTGCTGAACAGACTAGCTGAACCTTTGTACCATAGGGATGTCTGTCCTTTCAGTTGGATTGCTCCCTGGACTTGCCCTTTCTGGTATGTTTTAAAGAAATAAGTTGGGTAAAGAGGTATCTGGAACCTGAAAAGCATTACCCCAATACCTGATGCCTAGTAATTTCAGTATGTCCTTCAAGTACTTATGCTGTACTGGTGTTATATGTGCACCAGCAGGTAATTTACAGTCACTAAAATGAATTGCATCATCTACTCATCTGATTTATTATCTGTGATACGTCAGTTCTCCAGATATTCAGAGACAGCTAGAATGAACAGGACTAAAATCTATTATACAAACCCTCTGACCAAGATGGACTTTTGTAGGAATCTCCCAGAAACAAGAAGAGGTATAGAGCTTTGTTCCTTTTCTCTACATGTTAGTACAAGAATATGAAAACTGCAGTCCTTGATAGTCTCGGATCAGCCTCTGACAGAGGCCAGTAGTGTAGTGGTGACTGTGTATTTGCTCTTTTTCTAATCTTACTTCCCTGAGGTTTCCCTGCTGGCTTTTGTCAGCTAGTGATTTAGGGACTTCTGAGCCAGACACTGCATCCACACTTGCTTAAAAGCTAAGAGACCTTTCTTCCTTTAGTTCATCTGATCATTTTTGGAACCATTTATCCTTTTGCCATCCAAAACATCTCATGACAGCAAGTTCCTGAATCTGATATTTTATGCAGTAACTTTTTGGTTTGGGGTTTGTTTTTATTTTCCACTTGACACTGAATACTTGAATTACGAAAGCCAGCAAGTACTAATCCTCCATTCACCATGTTATTTGTTCATGATTTTATAAACCTCAGAGATAAGTCATCTCTCTTCCTACTTCAGAAGTTTGAGCTTATTTAATATTTCATTATGAGAAGCCTTTCTCTATCTATCTGGTTCATTTTCTGTATGTTTTGTATGTTTTCTGCATCTCATATTTATTAGAAGATGACCCAAGCTGTACAGTGGTGATGAGAAATAGATTTATAAGTTACCACAGCACCTTTGGTTTCTCTCTCTAATTCACAGCTCTTTTTTGACTTTGTCCTGGCACTGATCCCTGCCCTGCCATTTTCAGGGAACTTGAAACTAGCCTTGAAATGGCAAAGAACATAATGTTTCCATGTTTCCTGAATGACTCTCAAAAGATACGCTGCCTATAAGCACTCGTTCAGTCCTTCTGTGGAAGGACGTGCCAATACACATCAGTTAAAGTATGTATTTGTGATTTTTACAAAAGCTGACTTGCTAGAGGAGAGAAGGTGGCTCTAGGTTGTTACAAGTTACAGTTATTGGTCCTCTCCAAGTTCCATACTTGTTTTCCTCCATTGCTCTCTTCCCCTCCCAAATGATACAGCTCTCAGAAATGGAAAGGAAAATCTTTCCTAAAACTGTTTTGGTTCCTTTTCTGATTCTGAAGGAAAACACCTAAATCGTGTTTCAGAATACCAATAATTCCCAGGATTACAAAAGCAAATCCAATCACTTTCTTCTTTTGATTATAAGAACAGGCGGTCAGAGGACAACAGGAAGCTGATCCCAGCAGTTTGATTTGTACTGCAGGTGAGGAATTGGATTTCAAAAGTCTTCCCAAACTCAGACTTAAGGGATGGAAGGTGCAGTGGTTTTGCAGAAAATGAGGAATTTTGTCGTTGGTTTTCATGGTATGAAGTCTTTTTGGTTTTGTGGGGAAAGCAGCATAAAGAAACTTTAAATGTCAATGACATGTGCAGATACATCGTTGATCGTACAAAAGCTTTAAGCATCAAGTCTCTTCTATGTAATCAAGTGCACTGGAAAGGTCCAAATGTATCTTAAGAAATGCAGGTGTTCAGGAAAGACCTGAGAGGTAATATGAGAAAATTACTGCAGTACTATTGCTGAAGCTTTTAATGAGCTTTTTAAAGGCTATGAATGGGTCCTGTGAGATACTTACACTGCAACTGTTGATCCTTTGGAGAAACTGGAGGAAAAATTTAACTGATTTTTCAGCTTTACCAGTAAGTCCGATCCTGGGGTCCTGCTGCCCCAGGGAGATGGGACAAGCTGCATTTATTATATAGAATAGGATGAAATGCTATTTCATACCATGCTGGGGTAGAGGGATAGTTGCTTTATCCAAGGTGCTAGTTGGTCTAGTGAAGGATACCGTCTTTCTACAAACATTTATCATGAAATTACAAGCACATCAAATATTACATCAGACTTTAGTCTAATGTTTAACTTCCATTTCTCCAGGAATGTTACCTTCCAGCCCTTCTGCTGTGTATTTGTGTGGAGTTGGATTGTATTTGGATTGTGATGCAAAGCCAGCATTAAATATGCATCATGTTTTCTTCTCGTCCACTTGATTTTTATACTTTTCCTGGATGCTTTTGCCTGGCATTCCTCTTTTCATTATCAGACAAAAATCCCCTTTTTTCCCTCTGCCTTTATTTTAATCCCCAGGCTCTTTTATTTACTTTTCTAAGCCCTAGCAAGTGTTCTCCTTTATAGCAAAAGGGGCAGCCCTGCAGCAAATGTGTCTTGGTCCTAGGTACGTGGTACCTCTGCTTAAAAAGGTCCTGCAAGGCCCTAAACCTGGGTCGGAGCAATCCCAGGCACAGCTACAGGTTGGGCAAAGAGGAGATTCAGAG